>JASFAX010004178.1:0-40140 GCA_030737875.1 Allium sativum
GAGTTATATGTTGATTTTGACGAAAACTGATCGAAACGATCGAATCAGCCTACGGTACACATCCCATTGTGTTCCGAATGGGCGTAATTAGCTATGGAGGAAAGGCGGTGGGCTTGATTTCGACTTCGAAATAAAAAGTTACTTATTAAAGAGAAATCAAAATAAATTAATATATATTTTATTATATACCCCCTCTCATTCTTCTCAGTCAACGAAATAAATAAAAAAGAAGAAGAAGAGGGAGATCGACGATCGATCCCCCATCGCATCTCCCCATGCCATCATCCCCTCCCCCCCCCCCCCCCCCCCCGGTGCTCCACCATCCTTCTTTCCTCCGCATCTCCTCCTTTAACCGTTCGATTTCATTTTAAAAGAAAGAAAAACCCACCGACGTTCAGCAAATCGTTCCACCTCGGCCCCAATCGAACGCGCCACCACCAGCGCGCCTCGCACCGCCGAGCTCACCTCCGCCTGGCCCTCCTCCAGCCCTGCAATCGAAGTGCCTGCGAACCCTAAATCGAGCCCCATCGTGTTTACCACCGTACCGAACCTCGCGCCCAAAATCCGCCCTCCTGAAGCCGATGCTCCACCTCTGCCGCCTGCTGGAGGGCCCACCACCACCGCCGAGCTCTGAAACCCCTCCCTCTTCTAAAATCCGTAAGTCATTGAATTTATTTACTGATTTTTTTTTCTATATAGCATAAAGAACTGAAATTTGTTTGATTTTCAAACTGAATTTTAAAGATGAATTTTTATAAGTAAAACTGAATTTTATAAAATGAATTTATCTATATATATCAAGTTAGGGTTTTTAGATGGAGAAAGATAAGATCTTTAATTACATAAAGCTTGGATTTTTACATGCAGAAAGACAAGATTTTTTATACGAAGAAAGACGAGATTTTGATACATATAGAAAGGTTAAAAATATAATTTTTATAATAGAGAAAGAATAAAAATATGATTTTTATATTATAGAAAGAATAAAAATACGACTTTTATATGATGTAGATAGTAAAAATATTATCTTTATATATGTAGCGAAATAAAAATCTAATTTTTATTACGTACGTGTTGAAAAGAAAATGTGATTTTTATAGCAAAGTAAAAATTCGATTTTTATATATTGAATAGCCAAGTAAAAATTCGATTTTTATATATAGAGTAGCATTGTAGAAATATATTCTTTATTGGAAGAAGAGCGATATAAAAATATAATTTTTATATAGAGAATAGCGTTATAGAAATATAATCTTTATCATATGAACACCATTATAAAAAAATAGAATTTTTATCTATATAATAGCGGTATAAAAATGTGATTTTTATATATGTAGTGGCTACAGGCAACGAAAGTGACAAAAAGCTAGAACGGCGAAGATTTCTACGTAAGAAGAGTCGAGGCGCTGGATTAGCTAGTCGGTGAGAACTTCTCACCTTAAATTTACTTTTTTGGTTAAATATATATACTAGGATGCAGATGGTGTTTAGTAGCACCCGACACCATCGTCCACAGGCCATGGACTTGTTTGTTTGGTTGTGTAGTTGGTTAGATTATTTGATTTGAATTTGAATGTTTGGTGAAATGGAATGAATTTGATTGATATGTGTACGGCGTGGGCCATTATTAGACCGGGGATAAGGCTAGGCCTTGTCCCGTTGCTAGTATCGTGCCGTTATGCCGCCGAAATTTTCTAAAATAAATTAGAAAAATAAAGACATCATTTTATTTAATAAATGAACCGAATAGAATATTCATAGGCTGAATAAAATAATTTGGTCGTTAAAAATATAATTTTTAACGTGAAAAAAATAAATATTCATTTACAAACCGGACGGTTTGTTTATGTACACCTATTTGAAGGACATTGATTGGGACGATAAATTTTACACATCGCCCAACTGCACAAATATAATCTGTTGTGACGACCCGCAACCTCCCCGTAAAGGAAAGCGTCGGATAGTTCGAGAACAAACCACAGCAGAACGCATACAGAAGAACGTTTCATTGTATATTACAACAATGCATCAGATTACAAGAATATACAGAGTATAAATGAATATTACACAGAAATATCAGAGATTTAAATTACATTTAAATACATAGCAGCGGAAAATAATACAATACACAACTAGAATGAGATATACGGATACAAAGCTTTCCGGATATCGTTCCAGCTGTAAACCAGGATCCTGTGAATATAAATCTGCAAAACCAAAACTACTAGCTGCCCGTGTCGAAAATAGGGGCACCCAGAGTTTAGGTTAAAACAATAAACTCCAGGTCAGTCATGTGACTGGTGTGAGAACTAAAACAGTTATTAATCTTTATTTCAAATCATTAGGTAAATCAAGGGACCACGCCGTATAACACGGAACGGGTTTCCTCCCAAGAATACCAGTGCATAAAACCAACAGCGCAATGCTAAATAAAGAAAAATGAAGCTGTTATAAGACCCAGGTCCCATCACACAATGCAACGCAGTCGAGGATAGGGTTTTCCCTTATAACAGCCAAAGAATGCTTGATACGTTTAAAACAAATCATTTGATACTATTATAAGTGCATAGTATATAAAACACTTCAAATCATAAGTATCAATCATAGGCGGCATGAGCGCCCCATCCCACTATGTCGCCATATATAGGATATACAATCAAAACCGCAAAGTCTCGTATTTGGAAATTGGGTTTCCATCTATGAACCGAGGCAAAAGATAGTCCTCAACCGATTCGAGACAATCTAGCCCATGTCTCAGGCAAGCGCGCAGGCAAGCCTTGGATCGTCAGGGCCGGTCCACACGGAGTGGATTATTATGCCTGAACAATACGTCTCCCCACCCTATGGGGTGTAAGTCTGGTCCGTCAGCCGACCAGAATGCATTCGGCCGAAACCGATATAACCGAGGCGCCTCGCAACAGCAACAACCACATAAGTCAAACTCGTCAGGGCGTGTAAAACCACTGACGCCACTTCTAGCTAGAAAGAAACGCATGCCCTCCCTGAGGTCCGTCTCCCGTTTTTGGTTCATACCGGGTGTGAAACACGCGAGGTAAACGTTACACAAAGCTACGCCACAAAGGCCGTGCTTTGATCATCACCACAAGACTTTGCTTTTCAACAGAAGCCTCGATCATTTGCATCTTAGCATGCCACACAGGCAAGCCATCCTATGCAACCGATATCAGTCACACAGAATGAAATCCGATGTCAGACACACAGTCCATTTACAAGTCCGTTCTGGGTCTGAACGAAACCGGAGGCACCTAGTACCCCGCATATCCATCGATCTCCAAGTACGTCTGGACGATCACTAACTGTTTCCATCTTCTTGGGTGTACAGCCCAATCAAGATCATCAGTTATCACCCAAACGACGTGAAGACTTCCGGTCTTCGACCATCGTCTTCATCTTCGACTTATCGTCGTATCAGTTATTCAGAATGGGATAAACCCGGTCTTTCCGAATAACTCGCGTATATATTATAAAAGTGTTACACAAACACAACATACGCCTCATTCCAATTCATTAGTCACTAACCGTAAATTAATCAAGAGAATAATTCCCCAAATATTAACCCCGAAGGCCGAAACCAACATCAGATCAATATCCAGAAAACCATTCTGCTTGGCTAACCGCCAGTTAGTTTCTAAATTTCACATTCAAATCTAATTAAAGATTTAACTATCGCCTGGAGCAAAACTGGTGATACTCCATTCTCGATCTTTTCAATCTAATTAAAGATTCATTAAAACTCCACTTAGTTTTAATCTGTGACTGGGTTAAAGAATCAGTGTCATTTAAAACACGGTTCACGATAAACCCAAAGTCACATCCCATTAATTATCGGGTTAAAGAACAAGTGTTATTTAAAACACTGTTCACGATAAACCCAAAAATCAATATCAATTCAATTCCAATTAAATATCATTTAATTGGTACACTTCATTAAATCTAAATAAAAAGATTTAATCTTTTCTCAACTGGGTTCAAGAACAGTGTTAGTGAAGACACCATTCACGACAAACCCAAATCACATTCGATATTCAATACAAGGCTCTGAATAGAAACTATATCGGCCTATATTCAATATCAAATTCTACGATTAACAAATGTCGTATTGGAAATAACGATATACATATATATCTTTCAAATTTCCATAACAACACCTGTAATATCACGAATTCCAACATCGAAATATTCCGAAGACAATTTCGATTCAAATCCACTCCAATGCAATCATTGGAAATTTTGGTTATTTTCAAAACCATTTCAAATTCAATTTATTTATTTAAAAATAAATAGAATTATAATTCTAGTTCAAAACTAGTTCATTTCGATAAAAATCTATTTTTATCTTTTCAAATATGGAGTTTTTCATCCCAAACTTTCACAAATCATTTCTTATGATTTTACACAAATTATTACTATTTTTAATAATTTTATCAAGGCCCGTACGGTCGATTTCCATTAACGGCCATCGAACTGCACTTACAGCGACCTTTTTCGAATTTGATTTGGACGTATCTCCAAATCCAACCGTTAGATTTCAAATTTCTAACATTCATTAGAAAGCTCTTTTCGATACGAACCCAACGGTTCCGGTTTTAGGAGAATCCGACGGTCGGATCTCCCGTAATGTCCGTTTGAAACAAATGATCGAAATTCGCGAACTGCCGCAGCGCGGCGCGTTCTATTCAGGCCATTATATTATATATATAATATATATAATATATATTTCGTCGATTACTATTTAAAACGAATTATATAAATGGTTTTAAATTCGTTTCAAAAGCAATTTCAACTTCCTTTTCAATTCAAATCAAAATTGAATTCTTCTTTATAAATTCGTTTCAAAATTCATTTCTATTCAATTCAAATTTCAATTCAATTTGAATTCATTTCAATTCGCTTTCAATTCCATTTGAATTCGTTTTCAATTCAATTCATTTCGAAATCGTTTTAAAATTCAATTCATTTCGAAATCGTTTTCAATTCAATTCATTTCGAAATCGTTTTCAATTCAATTCATTTCGAAATCGTTTTCAATTCAATTCATTTCGAAATCGTTTTCAATTTAATTCATTTCGAAATCGTTTTCAATTCAATTCATTTCGAAATCGTTTTCAATTCAATTCATTTCGAAATCGTTTTCAATTCAATTCATTTCGAAATCGTTTTCAATTCAATTCATTTCAAAATATTCGATTTCGAAATCACGTTTCAATATTCATTTTAAAATGAATAAAATCGATATAAATATCGTTCACGTCAAAATGGCGTCAATCTAATCCTCACGGCTTCACATATTTCTATTTTCAAATATTCTATTTCAAATATTTCTATTTCAAATATTTCTATTTCAAATATTTCTATTTCAAATATTTCTATTTCAAATATTTCTATTTCAAATATTTCTATTTCAAATATTTCTATTTCAAATATTTCTATTTTTCTCGAAACTGGAATGAGGCCCAATCAATTACCATATAATGTTAATTATATGGATTTTCTACAACACATGTATATATCAACAACGATGAATAATCAACCATCAACCAAAGTGCACTACACTGTATAAGCATCAAATATAGACATTTAACGCTTATAGCAGCTTGTCAATCAATCGATCGACATATTTAATAAATCAGGATGAGTGAACTTCAAATTTCATCCTAACACCCGTGTGGGGTTTCAAACAATCAAACACATATTTTATTTGTGCAGTTAGGCGATGTGTAAAATTTATCGACCCAATCAACGTCATTCAAATAGGTGTACATAAACAAACCGTCTGGTTTGTAAATGAATATTTATTTATTCACATTCACGTTAAAAATTATATTTTTAACGATAACACATTTTATTTTAACATATGAATTTATATTCAGTTCATTCGTTAAATAAAATGCTAATTTTATTTTTCTAACTTATTTTAGAAAATTTCGGCGGCATAACGGCACGATACTAGAAACGGGACAAGGCCTAGCCTTATCCCCGGTCTAGTGAAGGCCCACGCCATTCACACATCAATCAAATCAATTCGTTATGCAAACCACAAACTTTGGAGTAAGGGTCTAACCTAGCCTTACTCCTTCGCCTTATAACGGCGCACGTCTAATCCTAACCAATTTATCGATTCGATTTTTCACACCACAAACCACATTCAAACCAATATCACAATCAATCACCAAACAGTCAAACAAACAAGTCCATGGTCTGTGGACGGGTGTCGGGTGCTACTAAGCACCGTCTGCATCCTAGTATATATATAACTAGAAAAATAAATTGAAAGGTGAGAAATTCTCACCAATAGCTATCCAACTTCAAGACTCTTCTTAATAGAAATCTTCGCCTATTGTCGCTTTCGCCCGTATCCTCTACATATGTAAAAATAGAATTTTTACTATGCTACTCAATATGTAAAAATCGAATTTTGACTTCGCTATTCAATATATAAAAATATGATTTTTACTTTGACTTTCAACATATAAAAATATGATTTTTATTTCGACTTTCAACACATAAAAATATGATTTTTACTTTTGCTTTCACCATATAAAAATATGATTTTTACTTTGCTTGAAAGTTCAAACCTTTCTTCCCATGTTAAAGCTTTTACCTTTAAAACTAAATCAGTTTTTATTTTTTTTTTTATAAAATTCAGTTTTTATCCTTTATTTCAAAAACCAGTTTTTATTTCTAAAAAAAATTCAGTTTTAATACTTTATAAAAAAAATCCAGTTTTATACTTTATAAAAATTTCAGTTTTTAATACTTTATAAATAAATCAGTTTTTTTTTCTATGTTTTAAAATTCAGGTTTTTAAAATGCTTTTAAAAATTCCAGTTTTTAATACTTTTTAAAAATTCCTGTTTTATTACTTTTAAAAATTCCTTTTAAAAATATTCAGTTTTATACCTTTAAAAATATTTAGTTTTTTACTTTTAAACATTTTCAGTTTTTATTTTTAAAACAAAATCATTATTAAAATCGGTTTTTAAAAAAAATAAAAAAAAAATAATAATAATAAAATAAACAGAAATTCTTACTGAGAGGGGGGGGGAGGTCTTCGCAGTTCGTCGGCGGCTTGGGTCTTCGATCGGTGGTGGCAGGAGGGGCTGCTTCGAGGGGGGGGGGGGTGGCGCGGCTTCTTCGTCGGCGTCGAGGGCTTCAAGGGGAGGCGCTCGGTTGTTTTCACGAGGGGGGGTTCACCTGAGAGGGCGGCGGAGGAGTTGTCGGAGATGGGGGGAGCAGCGCCTCGCGCGATGTGGCTCCGTCGAGCGGTTTTAGGGCTCCGCCCTCTTTTTTTTTTTATTCTGAAATTTAATTTTTTGAACGGGGGGGGGGGCCTGGAGGATAAAAGAGAAAGATATTTTTTTTTTTTTTATTAATTTAATTGCATAAAGTTGACTTTTACCTAAGACCTCGAAACGAGGCCCACCGCCTGTCGTCCATAGCGAATTACCCCCATTCCGAACACAATGGGATATGTATCGTAAGCTGATTCGACCGTTTGAATCAGTTTCCGTTAAATTTACATTTAAATCACTATATTGAATTTTAAACGTACATTTCAAATTACCGGGGTCACATAATAACTCTATAAATTGCAGAAAAATATTTTCTAGCTTCGTATTGACGATACGGTCCTAACAAAACTAGTTTCGTCGAATTCTGAGACTGTTTGAAAAATGGCCAATTTCCAGTCGATTAAAATCAACTGAAACTGGTCAAACGCGTTTTCCTTTGCCACGCTCACATATTGATTCGAAAAATTATGAAATTTGGAATCTAGCAATAACTTTACACTGCGAATCCAACAAAACTGGTTTCGTCGAAATCCGAGGTCGTTTGCAAAATGGCTATTTTTAAGGGCCATATATTATATTAAAATATATATAAATTCCACAGCGACTATTTCTAATTTTCAACTGGACATATCTTATCATTTCTAAGATGAAATCTCAGTTTGTTAACTTCGTTACAAAGATATAGTTATACAGATTCAAATATTTCTTGTTTCGTTCAATTCTGACTTATATTGAATTCTGTATATTCATTTGAAATTAGAAATCGAATTTTCGAACTACCGCGCCATTTTCAATTCCTTTTATAATTATATATAAATATTTATATTCTAACGACGACGCGTATAATATATACGTTCGATTTATATTCTAAATAAATTTCTCGTCGATATTATTTAAAATAATTCATTTTAAATAATCAAAATTCACTAAAATTGCCAAAATAAAAATTTTAAACTGGCCCAGAATTTACGGGTTGTTACAATCTCCCCCACTTAAAACTTTTCGTCCCCGAAAAGGAACAAAGTCGAAAGTGGTTTGATAATTCAACTCTACGCTCGATCTGGCTTCCATTCTCTAACTCTTCAGTTTCTGAGAATTTTCAAAATTTCAAAAATTTGGCTAACACCCTAAATTTTCGAAAAATTTCGCCATAACCTCCCCTGCACCGGGAGCATCGGGGAATTTCAAATAGCTTCCCCGGTCCTTCAGATCTCAAAAAGAAAAAGAAAAAGCCAAGCGGCTAGCCAATAGGCCCACAAAATCATCATCACCCAAACAAAACAGGAAATTATGTAGTAAACATGTACCTATTTGTCAGGCAAACAAATTTTATTCTCTGCTCTAGCCTCCTTGCTATGACCTGTTCAATGATATATATGTATATGCAAGCAAATGCAACTAATTCTCAATACAATTCAATATTGGGTTCAATTAGGCTAATGGTTCAAAATTAGCAAACAACTAAACAAACAACACAAACATCAATCAATTAGTGAATTAGAATTTCAAATTCATAATTTTGATACATATACAAAAAATCATGTTTTTGATACCAATTCACAACAATGTGTTCCTAACTATATAAGTTTTGGTTCTCACACCAGTCTAATGGAAATATATAGATATCACACCTTCGAAACACGAACATAAATACTGATGATGCACGTGCTATCATCAGTACCTTCTCCGGGCGACTAGAGTGTGATTCTATATCTATCCAGTATATTAAAACTTCGAATACACGCGGATCAGACGTATATGCAAAATCTATATATACTGGATTGTCCACATCAATATAAATAAATAATCCAATACGAATAATTGATTTAAATTTTCAAAACAAAATTTGTTTTCACTTTAAAAATTTACTCTTCACACTCGTTCTAGGACACTACTGATCCCATCTCTAACGAGTCATTCTCATTGGATATTACTAATCCAATATCTGATGAATTCTTCCGTATGGTTCTAATGTGTCTTGTTCTCTAGCTTTGTAAACCAAAGCTCTGATACCAAATGTGACGACCCGCAACCTCCCCGTAAAGGAAAGCGTCGGATAGTTCGAGAACAAACCACAGCAGAACGCATACAGAAGAACGTTTCATTGTATATTACAACAATGCATCAGATTACAAGAATATACAGAGTATAAATGAATATTACACAGAAATATCAGAGATTTAAATTACATTTAAATACATAGCAGCGGAAAATAATACAATACACAACTAGAATGAGATATACGGATACAAAGCTTTCCGGATATCGTTCCAGCTGTAAACCAGGATCCTGTGAATATAAATCTGCAAAACCAAAACTACTAGCTGCCCGTGTCGAAAATAGGGGCACCCAGAGTTTAGGTTAAAACAATAAACTCCAGGTCAGTCATGTGACTGGTGTGAGAACTAAAACAGTTATTAATCTTTATTTCAAATCATTAGGTAAATCAAGGGACCACGCCGTATAACACGGAACGGGTTTCCTCCCAAGAATACCAGTGCATAAAACCAACAGCGCAATGCTAAATAAAGAAAAATGAAGCTGTTATAAGACCCAGGTCCCATCACACAATGCAACGCAGTCGAGGATAGGGTTTTCCCTTATAACAGCCAAAGAATGCTTGATACGTTTAAAACAAATCATTTGATACTATTATAAGTGCATAGTATATAAAACACTTCAAATCATAAGTATCAATCATAGGCGGCATGAGCGCCCCATCCCACTATGTCGCCATATATAGGATATACAATCAAAACCGCAAAGTCTCGTATTTGGAAATTGGGTTTCCATCTATGAACCGAGGCAAAAGATAGTCCTCAACCGATTCGAGACAATCTAGCCCATGTCTCAGGCAAGCGCGCAGGCAAGCCTTGGATCGTCAGGGCCGGTCCACACGGAGTGGATTATTATGCCTGAACAATACGTCTCCCCACCCTATGGGGTGTAAGTCTGGTCCGTCAGCCGACCAGAATGCATTCGGCCGAAACCGATATAACCGAGGCGCCTCGCAACAGCAACAACCACATAAGTCAAACTCGTCAGGGCGTGTAAAACCACTGACGCCACTTCTAGCTAGAAAGAAACGCATGCCCTCCCTGAGGTCCGTCTCCCGTTTTTGGTTCATACCGGGTGTGAAACACGCGAGGTAAACGTTACACAAAGCTACGCCACAAAGGCCGTGCTTTGATCATCACCACAAGACTTTGCTTTTCAACAGAAGCCTCGATCATTTGCATCTTAGCATGCCACACAGGCAAGCCATCCTATGCAACCGATATCAGTCACACAGAATGAAATCCGATGTCAGACACACAGTCCATTTACAAGTCCGTTCTGGGTCTGAACGAAACCGGAGGCACCTAGTACCCCGCATATCCATCGATCTCCAAGTACGTCTGGACGATCACTAACTGTTTCCATCTTCTTGGGTGTACAGCCCAATCAAGATCATCAGTTATCACCCAAACGACGTGAAGACTTCCGGTCTTCGACCATCGTCTTCATCTTCGACTTATCGTCGTATCAGTTATTCAGAATGGGATAAACCCGGTCTTTCCGAATAACTCGCGTATATATTATAAAAGTGTTACACAAACACAACATACGCCTCATTCCAATTCATTAGTCACTAACCGTAAATTAATCAAGAGAATAATTCCCCAAATATTAACCCCGAAGGCCGAAACCAACATCAGATCAATATCCAGAAAACCATTCTGCTTGGCTAACCGCCAGTTAGTTTCTAAATTTCACATTCAAATCTAATTAAAGATTTAACTATCGCCTGGAGCAAAACTGGTGATACTCCATTCTCGATCTTTTCAATCTAATTAAAGATTCATTAAAACTCCACTTAGTTTTAATCTGTGACTGGGTTAAAGAATCAGTGTCATTTAAAACACGGTTCACGATAAACCCAAAGTCACATCCCATTAATTATCGGGTTAAAGAACAAGTGTTATTTAAAACACTGTTCACGATAAACCCAAAAATCAATATCAATTCAATTCCAATTAAATATCATTTAATTGGTACACTTCATTAAATCTAAATAAAAAGATTTAATCTTTTCTCAACTGGGTTCAAGAACAGTGTTAGTGAAGACACCATTCACGACAAACCCAAATCACATTCGATATTCAATACAAGGCTCTGAATAGAAACTATATCGGCCTATATTCAATATCAAATTCTACGATTAACAAATGTCGTATTGGAAATAACGATATACATATATATCTTTCAAATTTCCATAACAACACCTGTAATATCACGAATTCCAACATCGAAATATTCCGAAGACAATTTCGATTCAAATCCACTCCAATGCAATCATTGGAAATTTTGGTTATTTTCAAAACCATTTCAAATTCAATTTATTTATTTAAAAATAAATAGAATTATAATTCTAGTTCAAAACTAGTTCATTTCGATAAAAATCTATTTTTATCTTTTCAAATATGGAGTTTTTCATCCCAAACTTTCACAAATCATTTCTTATGATTTTACACAAATTATTACTATTTTTAATAATTTTATCAAGGCCCGTACGGTCGATTTCCATTAACGGCCATCGAACTGCACTTACAGCGACCTTTTTCGAATTTGATTTGGACGTATCTCCAAATCCAACCGTTAGATTTCAAATTTCTAACATTCATTAGAAAGCTCTTTTCGATACGAACCCAACGGTTCCGGTTTTAGGAGAATCCGACGGTCGGATCTCCCGTAATGTCCGTTTGAAACAAATGATCGAAATTCGCGAACTGCCGCAGCGCGGCGCGTTCTATTCAGGCCATTATATTATATATATAATATATATAATATATATTTCGTCGATTACTATTTAAAACGAATTATATAAATGGTTTTAAATTCGTTTCAAAAGCAATTTCAACTTCCTTTTCAATTCAAATCAAAATTGAATTCTTCTTTATAAATTCGTTTCAAAATTCATTTCTATTCAATTCAAATTTCAATTCAATTTGAATTCATTTCAATTCGCTTTCAATTCCATTTGAATTCGTTTTCAATTCAATTCATTTCGAAATCGTTTTAAAATTCAATTCATTTCGAAATCGTTTTCAATTCAATTCATTTCGAAATCGTTTTCAATTCAATTCATTTCGAAATCGTTTTCAATTCAATTCATTTCGAAATCGTTTTCAATTTAATTCATTTCGAAATCGTTTTCAATTCAATTCATTTCGAAATCGTTTTCAATTCAATTCATTTCGAAATCGTTTTCAATTCAATTCATTTCGAAATCGTTTTCAATTCAATTCATTTCAAAATATTCGATTTCGAAATCACGTTTCAATATTCATTTTAAAATGAATAAAATCGATATAAATATCGTTCACGTCAAAATGGCGTCAATCTAATCCTCACGGCTTCACATATTTCTATTTTCAAATATTCTATTTCAAATATTTCTATTTCAAATATTTCTATTTCAAATATTTCTATTTCAAATATTTCTATTTCAAATATTTCTATTTCAAATATTTCTATTTCAAATATTTCTATTTTTCTCGAAACTGGAATGAGGCCCAATCAATTACCATATAATGTTAATTATATGGATTTTCTACAACACATGTATATATCAACAACGATGAATAATCAACCATCAACCAAAGTGCACTACACTGTATAAGCATCAAATATAGACATTTAACGCTTATAGCAGCTTGTCAATCAATCGATCGACATATTTAATAAATCAGGATGAGTGAACTTCAAATTTCATCCTAACACCCGTGTGGGGTTTCAAACAATCAAACACATATTTTATTTGTGCAGTTAGGCGATGTGTAAAATTTATCGACCCAATCAACGTCATTCAAATAGGTGTACATAAACAAACCGTCTGGTTTGTAAATGAATATTTATTTATTCACATTCACGTTAAAAATTATATTTTTAACGATAACACATTTTATTTTAACATATGAATTTATATTCAGTTCATTCGTTAAATAAAATGCTAATTTTATTTTTCTAACTTATTTTAGAAAATTTCGGCGGCATAACGGCACGATACTAGAAACGGGACAAGGCCTAGCCTTATCCCCGGTCTAGTGAAGGCCCACGCCATTCACACATCAATCAAATCAATTCGTTATGCAAACCACAAACTTTGGAGTAAGGGTCTAACCTAGCCTTACTCCTTCGCCTTATAACGGCGCACGTCTAATCCTAACCAATTTATCGATTCGATTTTTCACACCACAAACCACATTCAAACCAATATCACAATCAATCACCAAACAGTCAAACAAACAAGTCCATGGTCTGTGGACGGGTGTCGGGTGCTACTAAGCACCGTCTGCATCCTAGTATATATATAACTAGAAAAATAAATTGAAAGGTGAGAAATTCTCACCAATAGCTATCCAACTTCAAGACTCTTCTTAATAGAAATCTTCGCCTATTGTCGCTTTCGCCCGTATCCTCTACATATGTAAAAATAGAATTTTTACTATGCTACTCAATATGTAAAAATCGAATTTTGACTTCGCTATTCAATATATAAAAATATGATTTTTACTTTGACTTTCAACATATAAAAATATGATTTTTATTTCGACTTTCAACACATAAAAATATGATTTTTACTTTTGCTTTCACCATATAAAAATATGATTTTTACTTTGCTTGAAAGTTCAAACCTTTCTTCCCATGTTAAAGCTTTTACCTTTAAAACTAAATCAGTTTTTATTTTTTTTTTTATAAAATTCAGTTTTTATCCTTTATTTCAAAAACCAGTTTTTATTTCTAAAAAAAATTCAGTTTTAATACTTTATAAAAAAAATCCAGTTTTATACTTTATAAAAATTTCAGTTTTTAATACTTTATAAATAAATCAGTTTTTTTTTCTATGTTTTAAAATTCAGGTTTTTAAAATGCTTTTAAAAATTCCAGTTTTTAATACTTTTTAAAAATTCCTGTTTTATTACTTTTAAAAATTCCTTTTAAAAATATTCAGTTTTATACCTTTAAAAATATTTAGTTTTTTACTTTTAAACATTTTCAGTTTTTATTTTTAAAACAAAATCATTATTAAAATCGGTTTTTAAAAAAAATAAAAAAAAAATAATAATAATAAAATAAACAGAAATTCTTACTGAGAGGGGGGGGAGGTCTTCGCAGTTCGTCGGCGGCTTGGGTCTTCGATCGGTGGTGGCAGGAGGGGCTGCTTCGAGGGGGGGGGGGGGGTGGCGCGGCTTCTTCGTCGGCGTCGAGGGCTTCAAGGGGAGGCGCTCGGTTGTTTTCACGAGGGGGGGTTCACCTGAGAGGGCGGCGGAGGAGTTGTCGGAGATGGGGGGAGCAGCGCCTCGCGCGATGTGGCTCCGTCGAGCGGTTTTAGGGCTCCGCCCTCTTTTTTTTTTTATTCTGAAATTTAATTTTTTGAACGGGGGGGGGGCCTGGAGGATAAAAGAGAAAGATATTTTTTTTTTTATTATTAATTTAATTGCATAAAGTTGACTTTTACCTAAGACCTCGAAACGAGGCCCACCGCCTGTCGTCCATAGCGAATTACCCCCATTCCGAACACAATGGGATATGTATCGTAAGCTGATTCGACCGTTTGAATCAGTTTCCGTTAAATTTACATTTAAATCACTATATTGAATTTTAAACGTACATTTCAAATTACCGGGGTCACATAATAACTCTATAAATTGCAGAAAAATATTTTCTAGCTTCGTATTGACGATACGGTCCTAACAAAACTAGTTTCGTCGAATTCTGAGACTGTTTGAAAAATGGCCAATTTCCAGTCGATTAAAATCAACTGAAACTGGTCAAACGCGTTTTCCTTTGCCACGCTCACATATTGATTCGAAAAATTATGAAATTTGGAATCTAGCAATAACTTTACACTGCGAATCCAACAAAACTGGTTTCGTCGAAATCCGAGGTCGTTTGCAAAATGGCTATTTTTAAGGGCCATATATTATATTAAAATATATATAAATTCCACAGCGACTATTTCTAATTTTCAACTGGACATATCTTATCATTTCTAAGATGAAATCTCAGTTTGTTAACTTCGTTACAAAGATATAGTTATACAGATTCAAATATTTCTTGTTTCGTTCAATTCTGACTTATATTGAATTCTGTATATTCATTTGAAATTAGAAATCGAATTTTCGAACTACCGCGCCATTTTCAATTCCTTTTATAATTATATATAAATATTTATATTCTAACGACGACGCGTATAATATATACGTTCGATTTATATTCTAAATAAATTTCTCGTCGATATTATTTAAAATAATTCATTTTAAATAATCAAAATTCACTAAAATTGCCAAAATAAAAATTTTAAACTGGCCCAGAATTTACGGGTTGTTACATCTGTGTTTGATTGTTTGAAACCCCACACGGGTATTGGGATAAAATACGGCATACACTAATCCCAATAATTAGTTGTATGTCGATCGATGGATCGACAGGCTGTTATAAGCGTTAGATATCTATATTTGATGCTTATACAGTGTAGTGCACTTTGGATGAAGGTTGATTATTTATCGTTACTATTATATACATGTGTTGTATGGAATCCGTATAATTAACATTATATGGTAATTGATTGGGCCTCATTCCAATTGGAAAAACAAAGAATATTATAAAATATAGGTTCATGTGTTGACAGTACTCATCCGTTGAGATTAGTCATGTGTTGAACGAAATATTTTAACAATAAAATTTACATCTTTATCATATATAAAATTAGAAACTAACTGGAAAATAGATAAGATGAGTGGTCTCCTGGATATTGATCTGATGTTGGTTTCGGCCTTCGGGATTAATATTCAGGGAATCGTTCTCTTACTAATTTACGGTTGGAGTCTGATTTGAAATCGAATGATAGATACCATAATTTTTATAAAATATATTAAAAAACAAAAATAGTCACACGTGGACAGTACTCATTCGTTGAGATTAGTCATGTGTTGACAAAATGTAGAGTCATGTATTGAAAGAAATATAGATTCATTTGTTGAATAGGATAACGAAGTTATTGAAAAATATAAAGCCGTGTTGATTAGAGATGCGTTATTTTGACGCGAACGATATTTATATCGATTATATTCATTTTTATAATGAATATTGAAAGGAGATAAAAATCGAATATTTATAAAAGAAATTCGAATCGAATTGAATATAAAATGAATTCGAATCGAATTGAATATAAAACGAATTCGAATTTGTTGTAACTTTCAACTTTAAAATACAGTTTTAAAAGCAAGATGAATGATACTTATAAAATTGATTTGTTATAAATTTGGACTTTGAATCTTTGAATTTAAAGTTACAGAAATTATGTAAATATTATAAACTGAAGTTAAACTTGAATTTATATGAATGGAATCTTGTGAAAGTGAACCTATTAAAAAATTAATTTGTTTAAGATGTAAACTACTAGCTATCTTTGAAGTTATTTCAAATTATACTTAATTTAAAGTGACACTTGGATCGTGAACTCAAGATTTTATCAACCTGAAATGATCCAAATGAGAGGTGAAAATGGAAACTTTGGATATTTAAATCGAATCGTTTAAATTGAATTTAACTTGAGAAGGAAGTTGAATCGAAATTGAAATAATAAAGTTGAATTAATTGATTTGAAATGGGAATACGATTTTAGATTTAATCGAAATATGGAACAAACAATTCAAAATTCCTATTATAGTATTTTAAACCATTATATAAACTATTTTTGTAAATAGCTATTTTCTTATAAATAATTCTATTTTTAACTTATATGTATTGTAACTATTTTAAACCACTTTAATGAATAACTATTTTAATTTATAAACTATTTTTTTTTATTTTAACATATATATTAATATTTTTTTAAATAAACTATTTTAACAAACTATATATTCCATAAACTTCTTTAATATTTTTTTATATATTAACTATTTTTTTTATATATCATATTTTTATATTCAAACTTTTATATAAATTTTTATTATCTAGCTATTTGTTTTCAAATTATTTAAATGTATATATAAACTATCTAATATACCTTTCATCTATTTTAATATACAAATTATTTTAGAATTGGAATTGTTTCAAGATTCCGAAGTGAAGATTTTAATATGAAGAATACTCTATCTTGACTATTGAAATGATTTTTAAAGAAAAATATGATATTTTTGATTTGAAATGTGAACCATTTTTAAATGTAAATACCAATCGATGTGAAAAATGTAAACGTTTGGTTATTAAAGAGACCGGGATCGGATATTGCCATACTCTCTGCCAATACCAAAAACCACTTTAACAACGGTGTACGCGGTGGAGAATCCAGAATGAAGTAGGTTGGTTTGGCGAACGCTACTAGAATGAATTAAGATAACAATGACGGATGTCCTTAGCCTTTGGGTCATAATTAAAATGAACTAAACAGGGCTCTATCGGACCAAGTGGGGTTAACTACCCCCATCGGAAACACTTCTTCCTTTATTACTATAGTCCCTTGGTTGATTTGATTTGAAAGATGTGGATCTTTGATTTGGGAGTGTTATTCCGAGGTAACTGGTAGTTGCAGATCTCCGTTACCACCAGTTCGGGCATGCAACTAGTATATTTCTACTCTGGGCATTGCTCGTGTGCCTTTTCATATTATCTTAGTGAGCCCACTACAATTTGATTTGATGTTGTACCTATGGAGTGCTCCCTAATGCCACTAGTTTACGGTGGGTTTACAGTAGTGTATAGACTGCAACGTTTATAAACAGCGTAAGGGTTAAAATGTAATCCCTCTTACGCTATATTTATATTTTATATTTTATATTTAACAATAGACACTACTGTAATAATGTATTGTATTATAAAATATCTAGTTTAACGAATCCTTAGGAGATGGAAATTCTCGTAACATCTCTTAAGTTATTGTACTCATGAACACATTGGATATGAGATGTGAATTACTGTAAGCATCTCTGGAACGATGACACTCATATTATTACATTGTTTTGATTTGACTAATATGATAATTTATTTGTTTTGATCCGAGTAATTTTGTCTTTGCATGTGTGCTCCGGTCAGCTTGAGTTTTGCAGTTATTGAAGATACCATTATGAAGATGAAGATGGACCTCGACATACGTATTTATTATTATTATTCCATTGTATATACTGGTATGTTTTATGATGGTTAACTCTGATAAAACCAGGTAATGTATAATCATTGTATGCTTTAACAGCTTCATGAACTGTTATTTATTTATTATATTTTGTTCTTCCACTGCGAGATTCTGTTATTAGTTTCTTCTTTCTTCTTTTTCTTATATTAATCCTAATAACTATCTGTGTTTTTGTATTCGTTTAAGTTGACATTTGTGTATTTTTGTCGATTTGAACGACTAAAAATCCAAGTCATTACACCCTTGGTTAATGGGTCTATCAAATTTTTCTTTAATCTTACATATGTAATTGTGATCATGCCATCCACAATTAGTTCCCTAGCATATGCACGTCTCAAGCTTATATATTCAAACTTTCTGTTATGAATTATATTATATGCTCTAAGCCTCACTATCAGTAAATAGAAGTGGATGATGATAGTTGTGGCCACAACTCTATCTCTATTAACAAATTTTCTAACCATTCTACTTCTTTAGCTAATGCGTCCGAAACAATAAAATATGCTTCCATTGTAGAATGTATGTTAACTATTTGTTTCTTAGAGACCTATGATATGACTCTTTTCATTTTCAGGAGTCAAACCCCTTGCATCTGAGTGTCCATCTAGAATTGCTGGGAAACTTCCATAATAGAGTACTAATTTATTCGTTACTTTAAGATAACCTAAGACTCTACGTATTGTTTTCCAATGTGTAATATTAGGATTATTTGTATAACTAGACAATTTGCACACAACCTGAGAAATATCAAGACGAGTACAATACATATCATACATGAGACTGCCAATTCCACTTGCATGTTCTAGTTGAGCAATTGCTCTTTTAGATTTTGCAAATATTTTAATAGAAGAATCATAAGGGATATTTGCTTCTTTAAAATTTACATGCTTGTACTTAAGAAGTATATTTTCAATGTACTAACACTGACATAAAGCACATCCCTCATGATGTTTCCTCACTTTAATCCCTATAATAGTATCAACTTCGTTTATGTTTTTCATTTTTAAACACAAAGTTAAATATTCCTTTGTCCTATTAATGCTTTCCACATTAGTACAAAATATGAGCATGTCATCCACATTCATTCATATTATAATATCATATTTATCTATGAATTTGAATCGATGCACTTGTTAGCATTATTATGTTTGAAGCCATTGGACAAAATTACAAAGTCAAATTTATCATGTCATTGTTTTGGTGCTTGTTTTAATCCATATAAAGATTTAACTAGTTTGCAAAACTTATTTTCATCTATTATATTATATGAAAGCACAATCTTTTCTCAAAGTCCTTTCGGTTCCACTTTTATTCAAAAATACAGGATGCTGCCATCTGTCCTTTGCATACAATCATTAGGCAGCAATTTCGTTGGAGTACCACGTGTTTGCATCAATCCTTCGACTTCTTCCGTTTACACGTTTCCAGCTATCGGATACAAAATCAACCGCTCCCCTTCTCTTCTCTTTTTACCGGCAGATCTCTTTTACCTTGAGATCTGGCTTCTATCTTCCCTTTCGACGCATTAATCCTTTCCGCCGTCTTTTCCTTTCCTATGCCTTAGCCTACCCTCTCTCTTCTTCCATTGTGCGTTGAGATATTACTACACTATCCAGCCATTGATTTCTTCTCCGTCACTCTACTCTTCTCCGTTATTTTTGTTTTGCTTCTCCACCCAGCTCTACTGCGCATTGCTGTTATTCCCCATAGGTCTGTGTTTCAACCCCATCTTTTATTTCCCATCTGCCTTCTTTTTCTTTTACTTCATGTGCCTACCATCCGATTGCAACCGCTATCCAACTGCTATTCCGGTTCCACACTTACGCAGACTCTACATTGGACGGATTTGATGTATGTGCCCACTATCCGATTGTGGTCCCAACTCCATGTGTATCTGATTGGTATGCCTTTTCAATTCATTACAATTCCATTGATTATATGCTTCCATCTATATTTTGCCATTGTTAGGGTTTACTCACTGTAATTTTTGTTTGACTGTTGTCTTGGGTTATACTATACCTTTGTTTGCCAAAATCAATCTCAAGTTATTGTATTCATCTTCAGACTTTGATTGCACGCCTAATAGAAAAGTCTTCGGTTGCAATGTCAGTGATTTGCTACGTGGGTTTTACTGTCCACATGCTCTTAACTACTAGTGGTTTTTGAGAAACTACTATCATCAGTTTTACTTCCTTTTTAAAAAAAGTTATCTGCGGTTTAGATTAATTGTGCATTGGTCACATAACTCTATGTACTTCCCTATTTGGTGTTTTGTTAATAAACTAATAAATTATAGCGTACGTTTTCAACTATTCAAATGTTTCGAGCATACAAATTGCTGATAATGTTATATTGACATTTTCTCTTTTTTGCGTTCAGTTAATAAACAGCTAAATTACAATATAGGTGTTCAACTATTTAACTTCATTTTTCAAACTGCCGATAATGTTAATTATGTTATAATATCATTTTCTATTGATTTGTTGTACCTACAAAGATTTTAATTATGTCCATTCCACTTTATTACACAAGGCTGACTGCATTTTTCTTTCCCAAGCACTTCTTTATAGATTTATATCATGCTACTTCATTAGATACTGGCATTTTCGCTATTTATCATTCTGTTAATAAACTAGTAAATTACAACATAGGTGTTCGACCATTCAACTATTTTCAGCATGTAAACTGCTAATAATGTGACAGTGGCATTTCCATTAATTCGCTGTATACACAACAATGCTGATTATGATCATTACACTTTATTACATAAGGTTGACTGCATATTTCTTTCCAAAGCACTTCATTACAAATTTACACAGCGATACTTCATTAAATGCTTCCATTGCAAGTTCCCACTGGCAGAGCAGAGCATTGGTGATCATAATAGATTCGGTTTGTATTTCACATATTGGGCATTAATTGAATTTTTACATATTTTATTAGTAGCACTATTTTGTTAGGCCAAGGATGAGTACAAAATACACTTTCACATAAGAAATAAAATGACTAAATATGAACAAGCTACATCACACTGGGTTATTAAAAGTTATTCACAACTTTTTTGTGTGCAATGGTTCTCCATTTTCCTATCGTCATTGCCATTTATTTTTCTCAAACTTTTTTTTTACATAAGGTCTGATGTAACTGTACCTATTTCTATTCTTGATGGTTTGTATATTGTAAGTAATCGACACCAAGTCGTATGCCGATAAAGTTTAGAAGAAGAGTCACCGTGCTACAACAGATCTAATGCATAGAAATATGCTTACATTTTCCAATTATTGCTGCAGAAAAAACTTCAAGGAGCCTGTACATAATTTGGGAAATGTTGAATTCAAGGGGCTACCGCTTTGGCCTTTCAGGTTTATTTAATAAGCATTTGTTTTCTTTGTTTTTTCTTGTGTCATGTGGTGCGTTAATTTGAGAAAATAATTCATTTATTGTAATTGATCTTTTTTGTAATACCATAGATTATTGGATCAGTATAAACATACGTGAAGTAAAATGCTTGCATAAGATTAGCATACACTGTTACATCCCAAAAGTTACTCTTTTTATACGGATTTTAGAGTACATGTGAATGAGGAATTCAGTCCTACACACTTTGGAATCATAAACAAATAAGTTTACAATACTTTCTAACATGTTTACGATTCCTACAAGAAGACAACAAAAAATATTCAAATTAACAGTTTGCGTAGCAAATGCATAATGTGTTGAATTTAGCTGCTTAGCTTTCAATCTTACTGCATTTCTATAAGCATGTTAGGGGGAATTATTCGAAATAATGCTAACATTTTATTTTTTACCTGCAATTCAATATTTAATATGCTAACCATTAAAAATGCCATGTACAAAGTGTGTAGAAATTTTTTTAACGAATAATATGGTTCTGCCGAGTTATTCTAAAATTTTACCAATAAACATGTTTCTCCTTTTTGCTAAACATTTTCAAAATGAGGGGAAAATCTTCATAGCATCCCAACAAATTATCAAGTAGCTCCTGCTCTATTTCTTTCATCATTCGGCCTTGCTGCTTCATCTTTAGTTTGCTTTCAGTTTGAAAAGAAAAAAGTTAAATGGTAATTCATGTCTACAATACTTAAAGAACATGGTCAATATGGTACTTTTTCCTCATAACCTATGTTACGATATGTTTTGTTGGTAGGTTTTCTATTTTATTTGAGTTTAATTCATTTTATATTTCTATGGTGCTTGATTACTATCTCAATTTATATACCATCTAGTAATTGTATTCCCTACTGCGTCTAATAGTGCATGGCCATAAGAGCTAATTTTATCGATTGAGTCTATTCACTCACAATTGAGTTGATTTTACTTCCTAAATCATTTTTAATAATTTGGTACTACAACAAAGTGAAGCACTTAAAATGATACAATCATTTGTTAAAAAAAATGATATAGGGCTTCAGCAATGTGCAGCGCCTAAAAGGTGAAGCAGTCAAAGCGGTATGTTAAATTTTCTTCAGCAACTGCTAATGAGTACCATGTCAACCCGGTAATGTACCGTTAAATTCGTTTCAGCTGACTGCATAAATTTCAAAAACTATTTATTAATTTGACTTCATCTTAATTAATTATTTTTTCAGATGTATTAAACTTTGTTGGCTTCGACTTTGAAACTGAAAATTTTATCTTTGGCTTCAATAAAATTTTGAACTTGACTCTTTTAGAACTTAAGTTATGTGCTTAATTATTCGGTTGCTTCATCACTCATCTCTATCATCCATTTTAAACCTTCTCATTTTGTATCAAATTTCAGATATGCTCGCATTATTGCATTTAAATGATTTAACTATTGATTTTTAATGCTAATTTTTTAAAATAGTGATTCCCTAATAATAGTACAATTGTTCTGGATTGCAAGTGGTTGTTTAGTTCGTATTTTGATATGTTTTAGCTCATATATGAAATTATTATTTAGATATTACTAAAAGATTGGTTTTTTCCCTACTCATTTTAACTCGATGTCAAACTTGTGTTTATACCATTGCATTTTTATGTTCAACCGATTATGCCTGGCTATTCACTTTCCATGTTTTATTGTTACATTCTTCGTAATTATATGGTTTGATTTTTCATATTTATTGAACTCATAAATGAAATAACTATAAAAGTATTTGCAGAATTTTGAATTTGTTGAATCCTACATGGTTTCACTAAAATTCACGTACATTTCACATTAGGCAAAACATTTATGGTACATAATTGGCTACAATACACTTGGTTTGTTATAATGTATTCATTCAACTATCATGCAAAATATTTGTTGAACTTATTGCTTTGGATGTACATGTCTTATGGATTTCAAATGGTACAATGCTATGAATATAGTTATTTAGAAGCATCTACCGACTTCTATGTTCTTCTGTACTCAATAATACATATTTAAGTTAAAAAAGCAATATTGATTATCCATTCTGTTTCATAACAACTTCAACATGCACTCTCGCTTATTCTATGTTTTCATATGTTTTGAAATGAAATGGTAATTTCTGATCGTTTTAGGAATCTTTCACCTTTTTCATCCTTCAAATCCGTTTAATCATAAGAAACTTAACATCACCAATTCATTGGCGTGAAAATGTTGTTAGTTTCTTCTTTCTAAAGTATTTTTCGAAGCTTCCTTTTTAATTTCCAATTTTAGTATCCTTTCTCATATTCAGCCTAAAAGAAAATACACTATGAATCATAGATATCCACATGCCCTTTTGCCATCAAAATTTAAAAACATAGCTAGACTTTTGTGGTAATATTTTAATTGATTCTCTCTTTAATTTTGAAATCTTATGTTGACCACCACTTAGTTGTCTTCTTAGTGCAATTTTTTCCCTATATTCTAATTTTTTTTGGAAACTTCCTTTATAATTTCTAATTTTAGTTTCCTTTCCCATATTCAGCTTAAAAGAGAATACACTATGAATCATAGATAGATATCCACATGCCCTTTTGCCACCAAATTTAAAAACGTAGGTAGACTTTTGTGGTAATATTTTAATTGATTCTCATATTTCTTTAATTTTGAAATCTTATATAGACTATTAGTTTGCTGCCTTCTTAGTGCAAATTTTTCCCCTATCAACATCGAATCTAAATGGTTTCCAAAGGATTTAAGAAGCGTGTTTTAATCTAATAATTTTGTATAATAATTCATAATTTGATATACTCAGTTTTATTCATCCAGTCCCTTTTCATTTCTGTTACAGTAAGTGTTTTATAATTTTGATTTAATATTTTCAACTATTTTCTTATTAGCTTTTGACATTACTGCATCTCTGTATTCTATGGGCAGACTGATGATTTTGGTATTTAAGTTTAATTGCTTTTCCTGATTTTTTCCATTATGTTTTGGCAATATTTGAACCTATGTTTCAATACGTCTTTATTATGTTTCTAATTTTAGTATCTTCTCCACTCTTTACGTAATCTTTTAATTTTTTGAATCGGATGAAATTTCATTGCTACCTGAGTGTTCAATTGTCTATTAGCATAACGGCTTTATCCCTGGTTCTGGTAAATCACTAATGTCGTTTATGCAACATGACCCAGATCCTCAGTTTGATTATAATATCAGTTTGACTATTTTGGAGAATACATAGGACTTATCATAAACAATTTTTTATTTTGGATAGATTTGACAGATAATGTTATTCATATACGTTAATTTTTTTTTGTGCATTAGCTTATTCACATATTATAATGATTTTTTTTTCATTTTTAATTGAATTTGTAATCAAAATTAAGTGCACATGATCTTTGGTCCATTTGTCGTGCTATTAATAATAAAGAAAAAAAACTAGAAAAGAAAGTTGGTCAGTTCAATTGCTTCGTTTTTTTTATTACAATTGTTATTGCTAAAATTTATCCTGTAAACAAAAAGTTAGCTTCTTGACTTAACTAACCTAACTGACCATGAAATTATATCTCCATAAAGTCAACTTGGGATCTTATACGCTGTACGCTCTATATGTAAACAATGTATATTTCCTACAAGTACTTAATTTGTTTACATTTTTTCATACTTTTTGGCAATTTATCGTGCCACATTGTTGTCGGCTTACTTGATGAACAAAATGTTGCATGTGAAATTATGTCTCCATAAAGTCAACTTGGGCTCTTATATGCTATACGCTTTATATGTAAACAATATATATTTCCTACAAGTACTTAATTTGTTTACATTTTTCATAATTTTTTGGCAATTTTTTCATGCCACATTGTTGTCGGCTTACTCGATGAACAAACTGTTGCAGTCTAAACATTACTGAAATGCATACTGTTGCATTTTGCCCAAATATAGGGTCGTTTGCATCAAAACGCTCTTTCGCTCTTTATTTCACCTTTTACACTCTAATATATTGCAACTCTAACATACTACTGTCTTGGGTCTTTTAACCCCTATTTTCTCTTTTGTAGTCTCCTATTTTTTAATCAACTTTGACCCGTATCCTTGCAATATGACTTTGACTCATAATCCTACTTCGATCATATAATAGAATTTATTAGTTTTTCTCAAATTTTGAATATAGCTTTCATTGTTTCAGGCTTTCAGCCACCAGTTACTGTAACAACCCGGAAATGCGAGCCAGTTTAAAATTTTTATTTTGGCAATTTTAATGAATTTTGAATATTTAAAATGAATTATTTTAAATAATATCGACGAGAAATTTATTTTGAATAGAATTAGAACGTATATATTTATATACATCATCGTTAGAATATAAATATTTATTTTAATTATAAAAGGAATTGAAAATGGTGCGGTAGTTCGATAATTCGATTTCAAATTTCAATTGAATGTACCGAGTGCAAAACAAACCGGATTTTAGTGAAACCAAAAATAATGGAATCTAATTGATAATATCTTTCCAACGAATCCGAAAAATTGAAACTTCATAGCGGGAATCAAAAGATATGTCCTGTTGAAAATTCTGAATAGTCGCTATGGAATTCAGGCCCTTAAAAATAGCCATTTTGCAAATGACCTCGGATTTCGACAATATCACTGTTGTTTCTTACTTAACACAATTTCGCATATGTATTCAGCATTTAACTTAGTTGTGTAGTTCGTAGTTGTTGTTTTCTTACTTCGCTTAGCTTCACTTATTATTGCCACCAAAAATGTATTTGGTGAAATATCACTATTCAGTATTGTCTTCTTTTTACTAAGTGTTAGTGTACCAATTTTGTTGGATCCGGGATGTCAAATTATTGCTAGATTCCAATTTTCATAATTTTTAGAATCAATATATGAGCGTGGCAAAGGAAAATGCGTTTGACTAGTTTTAGTTGATTTTAATCGACTGGAAAATGGCCATTTTTCAAACGATCTCAGAATGTGACGAAATTAGTTTTGTTAGGACCGTATCGTCAGTACGAAGCTAGAAAATATTTTTTGAGAATTTTTCGAGTTAGTATGTGGCCCCGGTAAATTGAAATGCGCGTTCAAATTTAATATATAGAGTTATATGTTGATTTTGACGAAAACTGATCGAAACGATCGAATCAGCCTACGGTACACATCCCATTGTGTTCCGAATGGGCGTAATTAGCTATGGAGGAAAGGCGGTGGGCTTGATTTCGACTTCGAAATAAAAAGTTACTTATTAAAGAGAAATCAAAATAAATTAATATATATTTTATTATATACCCCCTCTCATTCTTCTCAGTCAACGAAATAAATAAAAAAGAAGAAGAAGAGGGAGATCGACGATCGATCCCCCATCGCATCTCCCCATGCCATCATCCCCTCCCCCCCCCCCCCCCCCGGTGCTCCACCATCCTTCTTTCCTCCGCATCTCCTCCTTTAACCGTTCGATTTCATTTTAAAAGAAAGAAAAACCCACCGACGTTCAGCAAATCGTTCCACCTCGGCCCCAATCGAACGCGCCACCACCAGCGCGCCTCGCACCGCCGAGCTCACCTCCGCCTGGCCCTCCTCCAGCCCTGCAATCGAAGTGCCTGCGAACCCTAAATCGAGCCCCATCGTGTTTACCACCGTACCGAACCTCGCGCCCAAAATCCGCCCTCCTGAAGCCGATGCTCCACCTCTGCCGCCTGCTGGAGGGCCCACCACCACCGCCGAGCTCTGAAACCCCTCCCTCTTCTAAAATCCGTAAGTCATTGAATTTATTTACTGATTTTTTTTTCTATATAGCATAAAGAACTGAAATTTGTTTGATTTTCAAACTGAATTTTAAAGATGAATTTTTATAAGTAAAACTGAATTTTATAAAATGAATTTATCTATATATATCAAGTTAGGGTTTTTAGATGGAGAAAGATAAGATCTTTAATTACATAAAGCTTGGATTTTTACATGCAGAAAGACAAGATTTTTTATACGAAGAAAGACGAGATTTTGATACATATAGAAAGGTTAAAAATATAATTTTTATAATAGAGAAAGAATAAAAATATGATTTTTATATTATAGAAAGAATAAAAATACGACTTTTATATGATGTAGATAGTAAAAATATTATCTTTATATATGTAGCGAAATAAAAATCTAATTTTTATTACGTACGTGTTGAAAAGAAAATGTGATTTTTATAGCAAAGTAAAAATTCGATTTTTATATATTGAATAGCCAAGTAAAAATTCGATTTTTATATATAGAGTAGCATTGTAGAAATATATTCTTTATTGGAAGAAGAGCGATATAAAAATATAATTTTTATATAGAGAATAGCGTTATAGAAATATAATCTTTATCATATGAACACCATTATAAAAAAATAGAATTTTTATCTATATAATAGCGGTATAAAAATGTGATTTTTATATATGTAGTGGCTACAGGCAACGAAAGTGACAAAAAGCTAGAACGGCGAAGATTTCTACGTAAGAAGAGTCGAGGCGCTGGATTAGCTAGTCGGTGAGAACTTCTCACCTTAAATTTACTTTTTTGGTTAAATATATATACTAGGATGCAGATGGTGTTTAGTAGCACCCGACACCATCGTCCACAGGCCATGGACTTGTTTGTTTGGTTGTGTAGTTGGTTAGATTATTTGATTTGAATTTGAATGTTTGGTGAAATGGAATGAATTTGATTGATATGTGTACGGCGTGGGCCATTATTAGACCGGGGATAAGGCTAGGCCTTGTCCCGTTGCTAGTATCGTGCCGTTATGCCGCCGAAATTTTCTAAAATAAATTAGAAAAATAAAGACATCATTTTATTTAATAAATGAACCGAATAGAATATTCATAGGCTGAATAAAATAATTTGGTCGTTAAAAATATAATTTTTAACGTGAAAAAAATAAATATTCATTTACAAACCGGACGGTTTGTTTATGTACACCTATTTGAAGGACATTGATTGGGACGATAAATTTTACACATCGCCCAACTGCACAAATATAATCTGTGTTTGATTGTTTGAAACCCCACACGGGTATTGGGATAAAATACGGCATACACTAATCCCAATAATTAGTTGTATGTCGATCGATGGATCGACAGGCTGTTATAAGCGTTAGATATCTATATTTGATGCTTATACAGTGTAGTGCACTTTGGATGAAGGTTGATTATTTATCGTTACTATTATATACATGTGTTGTATGGAATCCGTATAATTAACATTATATGGTAATTGATTGGGCCTCATTCCAATTGGAAAAACAAAGAATATTATAAAATATAGGTTCATGTGTTGACAGTACTCATCCGTTGAGATTAGTCATGTGTTGAACGAAATATTTTAACAATAAAATTTACATCTTTATCATATATAAAATTAGAAACTAACTGGAAAATAGATAAGATGAGTGGTCTCCTGGATATTGATCTGATGTTGGTTTCGGCCTTCGGGATTAATATTCAGGGAATCGTTCTCTTACTAATTTACGGTTGGAGTCTGATTTGAAATCGAATGATAGATACCATAATTTTTATAAAATATATTAAAAAACAAAAATAGTCACACGTGGACAGTACTCATTCGTTGAGATTAGTCATGTGTTGACAAAATGTAGAGTCATGTATTGAAAGAAATATAGATTCATTTGTTGAATAGGATAACGAAGTTATTGAAAAATATAAAGCCGTGTTGATTAGAGATGCGTTATTTTGACGCGAACGATATTTATATCGATTATATTCATTTTTATAATGAATATTGAAAGGAGATAAAAATCGAATATTTATAAAAGAAATTCGAATCGAATTGAATATAAAATGAATTCGAATCGAATTGAATATAAAACGAATTCGAATTGAATTAAATATAAAACGAATTCGAATCGAATTGAATATAAAACGAATTCGAATTGAATTGAACATAAAACGAATTCGAATTGAATTGAATATAGAACGAAATCGAATTGAATATAGAACGAAAATCGAATTCGAATTGAATTGAAAACGAATTGGAAATAGAATAAAAATCAATTTGAAATGAATTCAAATTGAACTGAAATTTGAATTGAATTGAAATGAATTTAAAACGAATTTATAAGGAAAAATTCAATTTGAATTTGAATTTGGAATGGTAGTTGAAATTGTTTTTGAAACGAATTTAAAACTATTTATAAAATTTGTTTTAAATAGTAATCGACGAAATATAATATATATATATATATATATACTATATATATAATGTCCTGAATAGAACGCGCCGCGTCGCGGTAGTTCGTGAATTTCGACCATTAATTTCGAACGGACATTACGGAAGATCCGACCGTCGGATTCTCCGAAAACCGGAATCATTGGGTTCGTATCGAAATGAACTTTCTAACGAATATTAGAAATTTGAAATCTAACGGTTGGATTTGGAGATACGTCCAAATCAAATTTGGAAAAGGTCGCTGTAAGTGCAGTTCGATGGCCGTTGTTGGAAATCGAGTGTACGGGCCTCGATAAAATTATTAAAAATATCAATAATTTGTGTAAAATTATAAGAAATGATTTGTGAAGAACTGGGGTGAAAAATCCCACATTCATAAAGATAAAAATAGATTTTTATCAAAATGAACTAGGTTTGAACTCGAATTAAAACCCAATTATTTTTAAATAAATAAATTGAATTTGAAAAGGGGTTTTAAATAATCAGAATTTCTAATATATTTGATTGGAATTGAATTAGAATTCATTTGTGGGTTTATCGTGAACGGTGTTTTAAATAACACTAGTTCTTTAACCCGATAATAAATAGAATGTGATTTGGGTTTATCGTGAACTGTGTTTTAAATGATATTAGTTCTTTGACCCAGTAAAAGGAGTTTTAATGAATCTGTAATTAGATTGAAATGTGAATTGATAATTTAAATTATCAAATTTGGAAAGGGCGCGAGAATGGAGTATCACCAGTTTTGCTCCAAAGAGATAGTTAAATCTTTAATTAGATTTGAACGTGAAATGGTAATTAATTTTACCGTTAACACCATGGTGTTAGATATGGAATATTACCAGTTTTTCTTCATGGGATGAATAGGTTGGGATAGGGAAATAAAATAAAATAATTACTTCGGTGTGGTTCGCTAATCCCGACTAGTTTGGAAAACCATAATATGGTTTGAAATGACATCCAAAGGAAGATTAAAGAATAAATTTAAAAGGATTTATCTTTGATAAAATTAATGGGAATCCTTCCCTAAGAATGTGAAATTTAGAAACTAACTGTAGGTTAGCCAAGAAGAATGGTTTCCTGGGTATTGATCTGATGTTGGTTTCGGCCTTCGGGGTTAATATTTGGGGAATTGTTCTCTTGCTAATTTACGATTAGCGACTGCTGAATTGGAATGAGGCGTATGTTGTGTTTGTGTAACATTTGTTTATTATATACGCATGTCATTCAGAAAGGCCAGGTTTATACCCATTCTGAATAACCGGTTCGACGATATGTCGAAGATGGTGATTGAAGACTAGAAGTCTTCACATCGTTTGGGTGATTACTGATGATCTTGATTAGGCTGTACACCCAAGATGAGGGAATCAGTTGGTGATCGTATAGACGTACTTGGAGATCGATGGATATGCGAGGAAAGTGCCTCCGGTTTCGTTTAGACCCAGAATGAACTTGTAAATGGACTGCGTGTCTGACATTGGATTTTATTCTATGTCGATTGATATCTATTAAATATACATCTGTTTGGCGGCGGAGAATTTATTCTCTTGCTTAACGCCCTTCTCTGAGACGTACGAGCTCAGAGGTTGTATATCGATGGACATCAGTCGCATGGCATGAATTGCCAGTGTGGCATGCCTGAGTGGCAAATGATCAAGGCTTATGTTGAAAAGCAAAGTCTTGTGGTTGATGATCAAAGCACGACCTACGTGGCATAGCTTTGTGTATAGCATAGATTCGCGAGCCTCACACCTCGGTATGAGTCAAAAACGGGATACGGACCGTTGGGAGAACACGACGTTTCTTTCTAGCTTTGGTGGTGTCAGTGACTTACCAGCCCTGACATTTATATAATTTTCACCTTTGTGGTTGTTGGAATGAGGCGCCTCGATATTAGGTCTAATAGGACCGGGAAAAGTGTGTTCAGGAATTGCCAATCCTCAAACGTAAGAGAGGACCGGCCCAACCGATCCAAGTGGTTGCCCAGAGTGTGTAGTCCTGCGACATTTGCTAGAGTGTCTCGAATCGGAGAGGATCTTGCCCCTTTGCCTCGACTCATGACAGAAATCCAATTTCCAATACGTGTATTTCGGTTTTATTTGTAGAGCCTGGTATGGCGACATGATAGATGGTACCCATGCCGCCTATGATTGAAATTGTTTTGACACTATACACTTATAATAGTATCAAATGATTTATTTTAAACGTACCAAGCATGTTTGGCTATTATAAGGGAAAACCCTATTCTCCGGCTTGCGTTGCATTGTGTGATAGGGCCTGGGTCTCATAATAGCTTCATTTTTCGAAAAAGCATTGCGTTGTCTTTTCTATGCACTGGTATTCTTGGGAGGAAACCCGTTCCGTGTTATACGGCGTGGTTCCTTGAATTACTCTCTTTTAAAGTAAAGTTTTAAATAACTGTTTTAGTTCTCACACCAGTCACATGACTGACCTGGAGTTTATTGTTTTAACCTAAACTCTGGGTGCCCTTATTTTCCGCACGGGCAGCTAGTAGTTTTGGTTTTGCAGATTTATATTCACAGGGTCCTGATTTACAGCTAGAATGATGCTCGGAAAGCTCTGTATCCGTGTATTACTTTCAGTTGTGTTTTGTATTATTTTCCGCTGCCATGTAATTTATTGTAATCTCTGATATTTATCGAATGTATTTTATTTATTCATACTCTGTATATTCTTGTATTCTGATGGAATTGTTGTAATTAACAATGAAATGTTCTTCTTTCTGCGTTCTATTTTGTCATGTTCTCAAGGTAATCTGGGCTTTCCTTACCGGGGAAGTTTCGGGCTATCACAGTTACAGTGCAAAAATTATGTGCTTTTGTTAAAAAATCACTTATGTTGGACAATTATGTTTTGTAGATTGTGTGCTAGCATACACTTACCACTGACATTTTCGACTCTCCCTCAACATTTTCAGCTGATGCTGCTATAGCCCCTTGACAAGTTTGTTTTCTGAAGTAGAAACTATGAATACTTTAAAGTTTTAATTATAACTGAATTCTTGACATCTGCAAAGATATGTTTTACAATGGTCGTATTTACATACCTGTGATTTTCTTTTGTTTGAAGTGCATCCTCCTTGAAATAACTGCATGCTGTCTCTCTGTAAATTTGTTTCACATGGACCCGTATCAAATGTGAAGTATTGTTGGCATATACTTTGCATGCAATTTTTGAATATTCTTTGAATATTTTATTCTGTAGTTGTCCTATGTAATAAAGGTTGTCACCGTGGAAATATGAAATTTGATGTTTTAGAAACATGTCCATCACAATTATAGTACATTCAAATCAACGCACACTATTATCATTTTAAAGTGAACTTGGATTAAACCGAACCAAAAGGCAATAATGAATAAAATTTGGCAGTTGTGGTGACCTCAAAAAATTAAGATTAAATTCTTTGAAAAGAGACGAATGCATATGCTGGACTTTCATTAGGATTTGTAATAGAAGAATATTTGCAAGACTTGCCAAAATATGCTGCCACTCTTACCATATATCCATTGTTTCAGAAAGGACTGTACACAAACATTTAGATTCATCCTCAATCTTTTGATATCATGTTGCTGCAATGATATTTGAAGAACTTGGCACTTTCAGCAAATTTTATTTCTAAAAATTCCAATATTCATCCTCAATCTTTTGATAAAATAAGAAACTCTTATTTTATGTCAAATTTTTACCTTATAGTCTACAAAAAAAAATGTTCTCATGTGGATATCTAAAAACTTAAGTTTTAACATCATGTCTGGAGTTGCAAATAAAGAAATTTAGACACTAATTATTTTTTATCCTCTAATGAAGATTTGAATGAAGAAATACACACACATGCACGCACGCATACACACGCACAATAAGATTCAATGTTTTGTAATCTCTATTTTTGTTAGCTTTAGGCAATAAAATATTAGTTTTTAATATGTTAATTTTACTTATTGGGATCGATGATATAAAAAAGTGTAATTATTCCCTTTGCATTAAATTTTATTGTTTTTTCCTGTCAGAAAAGACATTTGGTATTTATATACATAACCGTGGTTGAATATCATTATTTGTTTATTAAAAAGAATCTTAAAAGCAATTTTATTTTCATATATACAATACAAATATTGCTTTATCAAATTTTAATGCTTAAGAGAGAAAGGCAAAGTAGTTCATATATAATAGAGCATAAAAGAATAAAGTTATATGTAGTAAGAAAATTACTTAATCCATGAAAAAAAACCATTATACTTTTATGGACATACGACAACCCGTGTGCGCTATATTTTTTGCCTCACTTAGCATTCTTTACCGTACAATAATAATTGTGAATATATTAAGAGCTTTCAAGAAAATAATTAGACTCTTGATATAATTTATAATTGTAAGGGATACGGGCATGTATTGGTTATGGATATAATTTAAGGTGTTAAAAACGACAAATTTTTAGAATGAAAGCATTAATAAGTTTACATGCTTACAAAAAATCAACTTTACGCTATATAATAATCCTAAGACCGATTTATTCTTACATAGTCATAGGTTCAAAAAATAATAATTCTTTTCTATTTAAATGTTATAATGACCTCAAAATTGTAAAGAAGTAAAAAAATAATAATTAAACAATTGACAGTAGTGTTATCCCACTTAATTATAGTAAATGGAAAAATATTACGTTGTTACCACTTATCCCTTAGATTACTGTTATAATACTTATTGTTGCTCAAAATGGCTTCTACTTTTATTAAGCATAATTAATTATTATTTTCTTTGCATTTGAATCTATTTTGCCATTGCTGGTTCAAAATATTTAGTTCCTCGTGATGTTAAGTTGGGCATGTGGTTATGAGAAATTAATACACATGCTCCCCTGCATTTTTGTACTGAAGTATCATGGGAAGATATGCTTTTTAAAAGTCCATTTACCTGAATGTTAGCGAGGATCTAAACTAAAAACTGATTATTTGTTATGCACGTAGGCATAATTTCCGGTTCTTTGTCGATGTAGTTCATATTGGTTTTATTGATACATGTTAGGATTCACGATTTTATAAGTGCTTATAAGTTTATTATTATTGGAACAAACTTTTTTGATAAATTTGATTGCTCAGTCTACTTTGCAAATGAATAATTTGATAAGCCATGTATTAGTGAGGCAAATGAATTGGCCTATGAGCACTACTCAAGTCCTTTGCAAGCTGCTAGATAATGGGTGTCTAATTTATGCTAACCTTTGATTATGATACAACTAGATTTCACAAAGAAAATCAGGCCATTAACAAAAGTTATAAATGTTGTGCTATTTTGACTGATCACATTACTTTTTCTTAACCATACACAGTAATCGTGAATTTACTAAAAGCTTTCAAGAAATACTTTTTTAATATAAATTATAATTTACAACTGTAAAGGGTATGGATTTGTCTTGGCTATGGACATAATTTAAGGTAACTAAAAATGACAAAATTTTGAAATGAAAGCATTACTAAGATTACATATTTACAAAATTTCATCTTTAAGCTATACAATATTCCAAAGGCTAATTTATACTTGAAAATTTATAGGTTAAAAATAGTTATTCGGTTGTATCTAAAATGTTATAATGACCTCAAAAATGCAAATAAATTATTAAAAAATAGTTAAATAAATGAAAGCAGTGTTATCCCACTTTATTATAGTAAATGAAGAAATATTATGCTATTTCCACTTATCGCTTAGATTACTTCTATAATATTTATTATTTCTCAAAATGGTTTTCACATTTATTAAGTGTAATTAATTATTTTTCTTTGCATTTGCATCTATTTTGTCATTGTTGGTTTTGCACATTTAGTTCATCATGATATAAAGTTGGGAATGTGTTTATAAGAAATAAATGCACATGCCCCCACACATGTTTGTACTAAAGTGTCATAGGAAAATATGTATCTCAAAAGTCTACCTACTTGAATGTCAACAAGGATCTATATTAGAAAATGACTAGCTGCTATACATCTAGGCATAACTTCAGGTTCTTTGTTGATACATGTTAAGGTTTACATTTTTATAAATGCTCATAAGTTTATTGTTATCACAATAAAATTTTAAAGATAAATTTATTTGCTCACTCTATTTTGTACATGGATAATTTGATATGCCATGTATTAGTGGGCAAACGAATTTGCTTTATGAGCACTACTGAAGTCCTTTGCAAGCTACTAGATATGTCTAATTTATGCTAACCTTTATATTCTATTTTAGTGGAATTTTTGTTCCATTGTGCATACTTTGGATATAAACTCCATTGTTAGCTATTGAAAGATTTGTCGTACACAAATAAATCTGAAATCATTTTACCCAACCTGTGTTATACTTTGATATTCGTTATAATAACTTAAGGCACATAAAATATTCACATAACAATGCAAAACATACCCGGAAAAATTTGGCAGTTTCTTCATATCAACTGGTAGTCAGGTTGCAATTTGAAGAAGTTAACTATATTATGAATTTGTCATTCTTTTGTTTCCAAAATAGGAAAACCTGATCTATTATATGGCTAACGTTTAATATTTATTTTGTATACAAACGCAATGATGGAAGGCTACCGTTTATTTTGCTAATAAAATTCCCATTTTTCCAAAGAAATCTCATTTCTCCAAAAGATTACCTTATTAAATCAAATTGTATAAATATCCGTAATTAATTTAAAATGTAATTCTCAAAGAGTATGTATTTAAAATGTAATCCTCAAAGAGTATGCATTTAAAATGTACGTTTAAAATACAAATAGTTTTCCTTCCTTGGCGAATAGTAGATGTTTTCCGCTTTTTTTTGTTCTTAACAATTTTGTATTATTCTTCATCTACATAGTATTCCTACAACAGCTAAGGACACCCCTACTTGAGATTTCTTCTTCATGCCCATAATATGATATTTGTGTTTTGCTATCAGGTTTTTTGGTAGTTTCATATTCGCATGTTTTTCCTTTTATCTGAATCTCCTCTACGCATTTTGGAACTGGTGGTATACATGGGTAGATTGAATACATATTGTTTGGAGACTGTTAATGGTCTGTATAATTTGCTTTTTCTAACACATTTGGAAGCACTTTTTATTTATTATTAATCCTACATATATAATTTAAATTGATGTTGTTGTACTATTCATTATTTTATTGGGCTTTGCTGTAACATTTGCTCATTCTATTTAATAGTGCTACAATTTTACTTCGTTTTCATGTTACTGTAACTTTCATGATTAGGTATAGTTTCAATAGTGGAGTTGTATAAAACTTAAAGTGACTTTGCCTACAAAAGAAAAAGCGAAGGTAACAACGATAAGGACAAATGAAGAAGGCTGTAACTTAAGCCGTTCAACTGCTTTTACAACAGCTATGTGCATTCACTTTCAGGAAGTGGAAAACAAGCCATTTTTATGTGGAGTACATCATTCATCGCTATTATGACTATTCAGTGAAAACAGAAGAAACATTTTTTTGGTACAAAACAATCAAATATGTAAATCAGTAGCCATATTTCTTCCCCAAGATTCCAAAACATTATTGCTATTTGTGATTTTAATGTGCTGCGACTCTAAATAGTTTTATCACCGTGTTCTGAAATAAGCATATGTTTTTTATTCGTTAATTTTCCTGCCAGACAGTATTTTTGCGTAAGAGTATAGTAGTGGGCTAACCATCTAATTCTAATTTTGGTTTATTCAGTTGTTTTTTGCACTTAATCGTTTTCTTTATGAATGACAACAGAATACATACCGATATCTTTAGCCTTGCCGTCTCATACTTAACATAATAGTTAACCACGTTGTTATATATATAGTTGAATGCGGCCGGTCTCCATTTTCCTGAAACATCAATTATTTGTGCGTAATCCTATCGAACATGCATAAACCTTTACTAAATGTCCATTATAAATTGCGTAAAATTATATTCAATTTTGTTTCATTCAAAAAACTTTTTCATCACATACGATTAGTGTTGGGTTTATAACTATTGTGTTATTCATTATAATAAGTTTTCCAAAGTAATCCGTGTGCGTAGCACGGGTTCGCACCAGTTTCTGTTAATGATGAATCCTTCTGGTTCTTCCATATACACGTCTTCATCAAACTCTCCATTAAGAAAAGCAGTCTTGAAATCCATTTGATGTATATACAATTCATGAAGATGCAAGAGCAAAACGAACCCTTATTGATGTTAATCTAGCAGCTGGAGCATATGTATTAAAGTAGTCGATGTCTTCCTTTTGCTTAAATCTTTTAGCTACTAGCATTGCTTTGAAAGTTTGAACAAATCCATTTGTCTTGTATTTCTTTCGAAACACCCATTTACATCAAATTGGCTTGGATCCGATAAGTGGACCCATTAGAACCGAAGTATTGTTAGATAGAAATCAATCCATATGGCCTTCTATTTCTGCTTTCCAGAAAGCAACATTTCTTGTAGTAATAGCTTCTTTAAAGGATTTAGGATCTTCTTCATTATTCAAAATATAAATTGTCTCATCGAGTATGTTTTGAAGCCCCCTTTTATTTGAAGACGTGTATTCAATGTTTTCATTATCCCTTTTGTGGATGATTTGTGTAGAATTTGAAATCTTCATGGAATCGCATAATTTTACATCTCTTGATTCCGCAATCACATTAGATTGTACATCAAACAATCTGTATGCCTTAGAATTTTCAGCATATCCTACGGATATACTTTTCATTGCTCTTGGTCCAACTTTTGTTATTTTCGGATCTGTAACCATATAAAAGACTAAACATCCCCAAACCTTTAAATATTTCAAGTTTGGTTTTCTTCCTTTCCATTAGTCATAAGAAGTCTTGGTCTTCTTTGATGGAATTCTGTTATGCAAAGGACATGCCCTTAAATGCCTCCCTCCATAAATTGACATGTTATTTAGCATTTAAAACCAGAGCATTGGTCATTTCAACTAATGTTCTATTTTTTGTTTAGCTAGTCCATTTTGTTATGGGGTACAAGATGCGCTTGATTGATGAAAATTCTATTTTCTTCGTAGAATGATGAAAATTTCAACAAAGAATTATTCCCGGTCTCTATCACTTCGCAATCTTAATCTTCTTTTCTGTTTGATTCCCAGCATTGGTTTTGAAACATCCAAACATTTCAAAGCTTGATCTTTTGATCTCATTAAATAGACATGTGAATATCTAGAATAATCATCTATAAACGTAATAAGTATCTATTGCCACCTCTAGTTAATATACCATTTGATTCACAAATGTCTGAATGTATTATTTCAAGTAGTCGAGTATTTCTTTCAGATTTTGAAAATGTCCTTTTGCACATCTTAGAATCAATACAAATTTCATAATTAGATTGTTTTACATTATCATATGAAATAATTCCTTCTTTAGACATGAATTGTAATTTTTTGTAATTTGGATGTGATAATCTATTATGCCATAAATGAAATAAATCAATAACATATGCAACATCATTCATTTTATTAATGCTTAATTTAAAGATATCATTACAAGCATATCCTTTCCCAATGAACATACCACATTTAGACAGAATAAGACTATTACCATCTAGAACACCTGTACAATATAGGAGACTTGTAGAAACCAGATTTTTTTTAATGTCTGGAACAGGTAAACATTAACAAGAACAATCATTTTGCCAGAAGTAAACTCCAGTTCTATGTTCCATTTCTAGCAATAGTTGAAGCATTGTGGTTTCCATAAGCACCTTGTTATCATCATAAACTTTCTCATACGATTTGAACAACGACTCATTGTTACATACATGAATGGTTGCACCATTGTCATGTTGGATCTAGATTAACACTAGAGGGGGGATGAATAGGGTTTATTGGATTTTTACAAGATATTAAAAATTATCACAACACATAATGCAATAGAGAAAATAAATGTAGGAAATAAATAACACAGATTTTACCTAGCTTCGGCAAACTGTAACAACTCGAAAAATCAAAACCAATTTAAAAATTTTAATTCGACTATTTTAGTGGATTTTGAATATTTAAAATAAATTATTTTAAATAATAACGACC
>JASFAX010004179.1:0-40136 GCA_030737875.1 Allium sativum
CATCAGATCAATACCAAGGAAACCATTCTTCTTAACTAACCTACAACTAGTTTCTATATTTCACGTTCTTAGGTAAAGGTTCCCGTTAATTTTGTCAAAGATAAATTCTTCAAATTTTATTCTTTAATCTTCCTTTGGATATCATTTCAAACCATATTAGGGTTTTCCAAACTAGTCGAGATTAGCGAACCACACCGAAGTAATTATTTTATTTTATTTCCTAATTCCAATCTATTCATCCCATGAAGCAAAACTGGTAATACTCCATATCTAACACCACGGCGTTATCGGTAAATTTGATTACCATTTCACGTTCAAATCTAATTAAAGATTTAACTACCGCTTGGAGCAAGAACTGGTGATACTCCATTCTCGCTCATTTTCCAAATTTGATAATTTAAATTATCAATCCACATTTCAATCTAATTGCAGATTCATTAAAACTCCCTTTACTAGGTTAAAGAACTAATGTCATTTAAAACACAGTTCACGATAAACCCAAAATCTCGTTCTATTTATTATCGGGTTAAAGAACAAGTGTTATTTAAAACACCTTTCACAATAAACCCACAAATCAATTCTATTTAAAACCCATTTCAAATCCAATTTAAAAAATAAATGGGTTTAATTTTAGTTCAAAACTAGTTCATTTCGATAAAAATATATTTTTATCTTTTCAAATATGGAGATTTTCATCCCAATTTTTCCCAAATCATTTCTTATGATTTTACACAAATTATTACTATTTTTAATAATTTTATCAAGGCCCGTACAATCGATTTCCATCAACGGCCATCCAACTGCACTTACAACGACCTTTTCTGAATTTGATTTGGACGTATCTCCAAATCCAACCGTTAGATTTCAAATTTCTAATATTTGTTAGAAAGTTCTTTTCGATACGAACCCAACGGTTCCGGTTTTAGGAGAATCCGATGGTCGGATCTCTCATAATGTCCGTTCGAAATCAATGGTGGAAATTCGCGAACTGTCGCGGCGCGGTGCATTCTATTCAGTCCATTATACTTTATATGTAATATATATATATATATAATATATTTCGTCGATTTCTATTTAAAACGAATTTTTTAAATAGTTTTAAATTCGTTTTAAAAACATTTCAACTTCCATTTCCTATTCAAATCAAAATTGAATTTTTCCTTATAAATTCGTTTTAAAATTCATTTCAATACAAATTTCAATTCAATTTGAATTCATTTCAAATTGATTTTTTATTCTATTCCAATTTGTTTTCAATTCAATTCGAATTCGTTTTCTATTCAGTTCGATTCGATTCGAATTCTTTTTCTTTTCAATCCAATTCGAATTCGTTTTCTTTTCAATCCAATTCAAATTCGTTTTCTTTTCAATTCAATTCAAATTCGTTTCCTTTTCAATTCAATTCAAATTCGTTTTCTTTTCAATTCATTATAAGAAAATGAATATAATCGATATAAATATCGTTCGCGTCATAATAGCGCATCTCTAATCAACACGACTTTATATATTTCAATAATTCCGCTATTCTATTCAACAAATGAATATTTATCTTATTCAATACGTGAATCTATATTTTTGTCAACACATGACTAATCTCAACAAATGAGTACTGTCCACGTGTGACTATTTTTTTATTTAATATATTTTATAAAAATTATGGTATCTATCGTTTGATTTCAAATCAGACTCCAACCGTAAATTAGTAAGAGAACGATTCCCTGAATATTAACCCCGAAGGCCGAAACCAACATCAGATCAATATCCAGGAGACCACTCATCTTATCTATTTTTCAGTTAGTTTCTAATTTTATATATGATAAAGATGTAAATTTTATTGTTAAAATATTTCATTCAACACATGACTAATCTCAACGGATGAGTACTGTCAACACATGAACCTTTATTTTATAATATTCATTATTTTTCAAATTGGAATGAGGCCCAGTCAATTACCATATAACGTTAATTATATGGATTCCATACAACACATGTATATAATAGCAACGATAAATAATCGACCATCATCCAAAGTGCACTACACTGTATAAGCATCAAATATAGATATTTAACGCTTATAACAGTCTGTCAATCCATCGATCGACATACAACTAATTATTGGGATTAGTGTATGTCGTATATTATCCCAATACCCGAGTGGGGTTTCAAATCAACAAACACAGATTTTATTTGTGAAGTAGGGCGATGTGTAAAATTTATCGTCCCAATCAATGTCCTTCAAATAGGTGTACATAAACAAACCGTCCGGTTTGTAAATGAATATTTATTTGTTCACGTTAAAAATTATATTTTTAACGAACAAATTATTTTATTCAACCTATGAATATTCTATTCGGTTCATTTATTAAATAAGATGATATCTTTATTTTTCTAATTTATTTTAGAAAATTTCGGCGGCATAACATCACGATACTAGAAACGGGACAAGGCCTAGCCTTATCCCCGGTCTAATAATGGCCCAAGCCATACACATGTCAATCAAATCCATTCCATTTCACCAAACAATCAAATCCAAATCAAATAATCTAACCAACTACACAACCAAACAAACAAGTCCATGGTCTGTGGACGATGGTGTCGGGTGCTACTAAACACCGTCTGCATCCTAATATATATATATATATATAACTGGAAAAAGAATTTTAGAGTGAGAAGTTCTCACCAATAGCTATTCCAAACTCCACAACACTTCTAATGTAGGAAATCTTCACTGTTCCCGCCTTTTGTCACTTTCGTTGCCCGTAGCCACTACATATATAAAAAATCACATTTTTATATTGTTGCTATGTATATAAAAATCATATTTTTACACCGCTACTATATAGATAAAAATTCTATTTTTACATCGCTACTATATAGATAAAAATTCTATTTTTATCACGCTACTCTTCAAATAAAGATTTCGCTTTTTTACATATAAAGATCTCGCTACACCTATAAAGGTCAAATTTTTTCTTTCAAGACGATAAAAATCTCAACTTTTTATTTTCAAAGTTCACATCTTTTTATTTTCATTTATCTCTTAAAACAAAGCTAATTTTATTTTAAAATGCACCTTTACAATACTATCCAATATTTATCAAAATCATACTTTTTAAACCATGTATATATTTTAATTTTATTTAAACCATGTATATATTTTTATTTTCAAACTCAAGGTATATTTTTATTTTCGAACTATGCTTTTTCAATATTTTTAAAACAAATCAATTCTGTTTTTACTTACTAAAAATAAGGTTTTATTACTAAAAGAAGAGAGAGAAAAGAAGAAAGACAAAGAAAGGAAAAGGAATGGAACAAGAAATAAAAACTTATAGCGTACAAAAAGGAGGGGTTTCACTGTTGCCTAAGGTTGGAGGGAAGCTGCTCGCTGGCGGGGTCGGAGGACTGGCGCGTCGGGGTGCTAGGGTTTCAGGGGGGTGGCGCGGTGGTGCGTTGCAACAGAGGGGAGGGGGTCTCGCGGTTGCGCGATTGGAGAAGAAGGTCAGGGGAAGGAGAAGAAGCGGAGGAGGGAGGTCAGGGGGCGCTGCGCCTCCTGGCGGCGGAGGCGAACGAACCGGGGGGGGGGGAGGGGGAGGGGGCATGAATCGCGTCCCCCCCTTTCTCTTTTTTTTTCTGATCTGTGAATTGACGAAAAAGGGGGGTTTAGGAGAAAGGCATTGACTTTTTTTCTTTTTTTTATTTCTTTTAATTTTCAAAAAGTAACTTTTATTTTCGACCTCTAAACGAGACCCATCGCCTGTCGTCCATAGCTAATTACCCTCATTCCGAACACAATGGGATATGTATCGTAAGCTGATTCGATCGTTTCGATCAACTTCCGTCAAAATCAAAATATAACTCTATATATTGAATTTGAACGCGCATTTCAATTTACCGAGACCACATACTAACTAGAAAAATTCCTGAAAAATATTTCCTAGCTTCGTATTGATGATACGATCCTAACAAAACTAGTTTCGTCGAATTCTGAGACCGTTTGAAAAATGGTGATTTTCCAGTCGATTAAAATCAACTAAAACTGGTCAAACGCGTTTTCCTTTGCCACGCCCACATATTGATTCGAAAAATTATGAAATTTGGAATCTAGCAATAACTTGACATCATAGATCCAACAAAAGTGGTTTCGTCGAAATCCGAAGTCGTTTGCAAAATTCCCATTTTCAAGGGCCGAAATTCCATAGCGACTATTCTGAAATTTCAACTTGACATATCTTTTTATCCCCGCTATGAAATTTTGATTTTTCGGATTCGTTGGAAAGATATTCACAAATAGATTCCATTATTTTTGGTTTCACTAAAATCCGGTTTATTTTGCACCCGGTACATTCAATTGAAATTTGAAATCAAATTATCGAACTACCGCGCCATTTTAAATTCGTTTTATAATTATAAATAAATATTTATATTCTAATGACGACGTATATAAATATATTCGTCGAATTCATTCAAAATAAATTTTTCGTCGATATTATTTAAAATAATCCACTTTAAATATTCAAAATTCGCTAAAATTGCCAAAATAAAAATTTTAAACTGGCTCAGATTTTCGGGTTGTTACAATCTCCCCCACTTACAACTTTTCATCCCCGAAAAGGAACGAAGCCGAAAGTTGTTTAACTAATCAACTCAACTTCCTTTATTTTCGTTACGGCTTAAGTTCTTTAACTTTTCAGTTTCTATCAAAAATTTGGCTAATACCCTAAATTTTCGAAAAATTTCGCCATTACCTCCCGTGCACCGGGAGCACCGGGAAAATCCCGAAATCGCCATATAGGCCTTCTGATCTCAAAAAGAAAAAGCCAATCGGCTCATAAAATCATCATCACCCAAACAAAATAGTAAATTATGATAAACATGTACCTAGTTGTCGGGCAAATAATTTTATTTCTCTGCTCTAGCCTCCTTGCTGTGACCTGTTCAATGTAAGTACATGTATATGCATGCATTGTAATCATTTTCCAATACAGTTCAAAATTCGGTTCAATTAGGCTAAATGGTTCAAAATTATCAAACAAATAAACAAACAACTCAACCATCAATCAATTAGTGAATTAACGTTTCAAATCCATAATTTTGATACATATACACATTTTTGATGCCAATTCACAACAAATAATCCTATATATATTTTGATTCTCACATCAGTCTAATGGAAATATATAGATATCACACCTTCGAAACACGAACACAAATACTGATAATGCGGCCGCATTACCAGAATTATCTCCGGGCGACTAGAGTGTGGATCTATATCTATCAAGTATATTAAAACTTTGAATATATGTTCATGACACGTATACGCAAAACCTTTATATATTGGATTGTCCAAATTCAAAAAAAATAAATATTCAAATACGTATTAAACGATTTAAATTTCAAAACAAAATTCGTTTTCATTTGAAAAAATATATTCTTCACACTCGTTCTAGGATACTACTGATCCCATCTCTAACGAGTCATTCTAATTGGATATTACTAATCCAATATCTGATGAATTCTTTCGTATGGTTCTAATGTGTCTTGTTCTCGAGCTCTGTAAACCAAAGCTCAGATACCAACTATGATAGCCCGTAACTTCCCCGGTAAGGAAAGCCCGAATTACCTAGAGAACACGACAAAATAGAACGCAAACAGAAGAACATTTCACTGTTATTACAACAATTCCATCAAATACAAGAATATACAGAGTATAAATGAATAAAATACATTCGATGAATATCAGAGATTACAATAAATTACAAAGCAGCGGAAAATATTACAATACACAACTAGAAATAATAAACGGATACAAAGCTTTCCGAGTATCGTTCCAGCTGTAAATCAGGACCCTGTGAATATAAATCTGCAAAACCAAAACTACTAGCTGCCCATGTCGAAATAAGGGCACCCAGAGTTTAGGTTAAAACAATAAACTCTAGGTCAGTCATGTGACTGGTGTGAGAACTAAAACAGTTATTAAAACTTTACTTTAAAAGAGAGTAATTCAAGGGACCACGCCGTATAACACGAAACGGGTTTCCTCCCAAGAATACCAGTGCATATAAATAAACAGCGCAACGCTTTCTGGAAAAATGAAGCTATTATAAGACCGAGGTCCCATCACACAATGCAACGCAAGCCGGAGGATAGGGTTTTCCCTTATAATAGGCAAACATGCTTGGTACGTTTAAAAACAAATCATTTGATACTATTATTGGTGTATAGTATAAAAACAATTTCAATCATAAATATCAATCATAGACGGCATGGGTACCATATATCATGTCGCCATACTAGTTCTACAATTAAAACCGCAATATCATGTATTGGAAATTGGATTTCCGTCATGAGTCGAGGCAAGAGGCAAGCTCCTCTCCGATTCGAGACACTCTAGCAAATATCCCACGACTACACACTCTGGGCAGCCACTTGGATCGGTTGGGCTGGTCCTCTCTTACGTTTGAGGATTGGCAATTCCTGAACACACGTTTCTTGGTCCTATCAGACATAATATTGAGGCACCTCATTCCAACAACCACAAAGGTGAAAAGTATATAAATGTCAGGGCTGGTGAGTCACTGACACCACCAAAGCAAGAAAGAAACGTCGTGTTCTCCCAACGGTCCATATCCCGTTTTTGACTCATACCGAGGTGTGAGGCTCGCGAATCCACGCTATACACAAAGCTATGCCACGTAGGCCGTGTTTTGATCATCAACCACAAGTCTTTGCTTTTCAACAGAAGCCTTGATCAATTTCCACTTAAGCGTGCCACACAGGCAATTCATGCCATGCGACTGATGTCTATCGATATACAACCTCTGAGCTCGTACGTCTTAGAGAAGGGCGTTAAGCAAAAAAATAAATTCTCCGCCGCCAAACTGATGTATATTTAATAGAGATCAATCAACATAGAATAAAATCCAATGTCAGACAAACAGTCCATTTACAAATTCATTCTGGGTATGAACGAAACCGGAGGCACTTTCCTCGCATATCCATCGATCTCCAAGTACGTATGGACGATCACCAACTGGTTCCCTCATCTTGGGTGTACAGCCCAATCAAGATCATCAGTAATCACCCAAACAATGTGAATACTTTCGGTCTTCGACCACCGTCATCATCTTCGACTTATCGTCGAATCGGTTATTCAGAATGGGTGTAAACCCGGCCTTTCCGAACAACCCGCGTATATTAAAAACAAATGTTACACAAACACAACATACGCCTCATTCCAATTCATTAGTCACTAACCGTAAATCAGTAAGAGAGCAATTCCCCAAATATTAACCCCGAAGGCCGAAACCAACATCAGATCAATACCCAGGAAACCATTCTTCTTAACTAACCTACAGCTAGTTTCTAAATTTCACATTCTTAGGGAAAGGTTCCCATTAATTTTATCAAAGATAAATTCTTTAAAATTTAATCTTCCTTTGGATATCATTTCAAACCATATTAGGGTTTTCCAAACTAGTCGGGATTAGCGAACCACACTGAAGTAATTATTTTATTTTATTTCCCAATCCCAACCTATTCATCCCATGAAGCAAAACTGGTAATACTCCATATCTAACACCACGGTGTTATCGGTAAATTTGATTACCATTTCACGTTCAAATCTAATTAAAGATTTAACTACCGCTTGGAGCAAGAACTGGTGATACTCCATTCTCGCTCATTTTCCAAATTTGATAGTTTAAATTATCAATCCACATTTCAATCTAATTGCAGATTCATTAAAACCCCATTTACTGGGTTAAAGAACTAATGTCATTTAAAACACAGTTCACGATAAACCCAAATCTCGTTCTATTTATTATCGGGTTAAAGAACAAGTGTTATTTAAAACACCGTTCACGATAAATCCACAAATCAATTCTATTTAAAACCCATTTCAAATCCAATTTATTTATTTAAAAATAAATGGGTTTAATTTTAGTTCAAAACTAGTTAATTTCGATACAAATATATTTTTATCTTTTCAAATATGGAGTTTTTCATCCCAATTTTTCCCAAATCATTTCTTATGATTTTACACAAATTATTACTATTTTTAATAATTTTATCAAGGCCCGTACAGTCGATTTCCATCAACGGCCATCGAACTGCACTTACAACGACCTTTTCTGAATTTGATTTGGATGTATCTCCAAATCCAACCGTTATATTTCAAATTTCTAATATTCTTTAGAAAGTTCTTTTCGATACGAACCCAACGGTTCCGGTTTTAGGAGAATCCGATGGTCGGATCTCCCATAATGTCCGTTCGAAATCAATGGTCGAAATTCTCGAACTGCTGCGGCGCGGCGCGTTCTATTCAGGCCATTATATTATATATATAATATATATTTCGTCGATTTCTATTTAAAACGAATTTTATAAATAGTTTTAAATTCATTTCAAAAACATTTCAACTTCCATTTCCAATTCAAATGAAAATTGTATTTTTCCTTATAAATTCGTTTTAAAATTCATTTCAATTCAATTCAAATTTCAATTCAATTTGAATTCATTACAAATTGATTTTTTATTCTATTCCAATTTGTTTTCAATTCAATTCGAATTCGTTTTCTATTCAATTCGATTCGATTCGAATTCATTTTCTTTTCAATCCAATTCGAATTCGTTTTCTTTTCAATCCAAATCGAATTCGTTTTCTTTTCAATTCAATTCAAATTCGTTTTCTTTTCAATTCATTATAAAAAACGAATATAATCGATATAAATATCGTTCGCGTCAAAATAGCGCATCTCTAATCAACACGACTTTATATATTTCAATAATTCCGTTATTCTATTCAACAAATGAATATTTATCTTATTCAATACGTGAATCTATATTTTTGTCAACACATGACTAATCTCAACAAATGAGTACTGTCCACGTGTGACTATTTTTTTATTTAATATATTTTATAAAAATTATTGTATCTATCGTTTGATTTCAAATCAGACTCCAAACGTAAATTAGTAAGAGAACTATTCCCTGAATATTGACCCCGGAGGCCGAAACCAACATCAGATCAATATCCAGGAGACCACTCATCTTATCTATTTTTCAGTTAGTTTCTAATTTTATATACGATAAAGATGTAAATTTTATTGTTAAAATATTTCGTTCAACACATGACTAATCTCAACGGATGAGTACTATCAACACATGAACCTTTATTTTATAATATTCTTTATTTTTCTAATTGGAATGAGGCTCAATCAATTACCATATAACGTTAATTATATGGATTCCATAAAACACATGTATACAATAGCAACGATAAATAATCGACCATCATCCAAAGTGCACTACACTGTATAAGCATCAAATATAGATATCTAACGCTTATAACAGTCTGTCAATCCATCGATCGACATACAACTAATTATTGGGATTAGTGTATGTCGTATATTATCCCAATACCCGTGTGGGGTTTCAAATCAACAAACATAGATTTTATTTGTGAAGTTGGGCGATGTGTAAAATTTATCATGCCAATCAATGTCCTTCAAATAGGTGTCATAAACAAACCGTCCGGTCTGTAAATGAATATTTATTTGTTCACGTTCACGTTAAAAATTATATTTTTAACGACCAAATTATTTTATTCAACCTATGAATATTCTATTCGGTTTATTTATTAAATAAAATGATATCTTTATTTTTCTAATTTATTTTAGAAAATTTCAGCGACATAACGGCACGATACTAGAAACGGGACAAGGCCTAGCCTTATCCCCGGTCTAATAATGGCCCACGCCATACACATATCAATCAAATCCATTCCATTTCACCAAACAATCAAATCCAAATAAAATAATCTAACCAACTACACAACCAAACAAACAAGTCCATGGTCTGTGGACGATGGTGTCGGGTGCTACTAAACACCGTCTGCATCCTAGTATATATACATAACTAGAAAAAGAAATTTAGAGTGAGAAGTTCTCACCAATAGCTATCCCAAACTCCACGACACTTCTAATGTAGGAAATATTCACTGTTCTCGCCTTTTGTCACTTTCGTTGCCCGTAGCCACTACATATATAAAAAAATCACATTTTTATATTGTTGCTATGTATATAAAAATCATATTTTTACACCGCTACTATATAGATAAAAATTCTATTTTTACATCGCTACTATATAGATAAAAATTCTATTTTTATCACGCTACTCTTCATATAAAGATTTCGCTTTTTTACATATAAAGATCTCGCTACACCTATAAAGGTCAAATTTTTTCTTTCAAGACGATAAAAATCTCAACTTTTTATTTTCAAAGTTCACATCTTTTTATTTTCATTAATCTCTTAAAACAAAGCTAATTTTATTTTTAAAATGCACCTTTACAATACATTCTTATATTTATCAAAATCATACTTTTAAAACCATGTATATATTTTAATTTTATTTAAACCATGTATATATTTTTATTTTCAAACTCAAGGTATATTTTTATTTTCAAACTATGCTTTTTCAATATTTTTAAAACAAATCAATTCTATTTTTACTTACTAAAAATTAGGTTTTATTACTAAAAGAAAAGAGAGAAAAGAAGAAAGACAAAGAAAGGAAAAGGAATGGAACAAGAAATAAAAACATACAGCGTACAAAAGGGGGGGGTTCACTGTCGCCTGAGGTTGGAGGGAAGCTGCTCGCTGGCGGGGTCGGAGGACTGGCGCGTCGGGGTGCTAGTGTTTCAAGGGGGGTGGCGCGGTGGTGCGTTGCAGTAGAGGGGAGGGGGTCTCGCGGTTGCGCGATTGGAGAAGAAGGTCAGGGGAAGGAGAAGAAGCGGAGGAGGGAGGTCAGGGGGCGCTGCGCCTCCTGGCGGCGGCGGCGAACGATGGAGGGGGGGGCGGTGTGAATCGCGTCCCCCCTTCTCCTTTTTTTCTGATCTGTGAATTAACGAAAAAGGGGGGGTTTGGGAGAAAGGCATTGACTTTTTTTATTTCTTTTAATTTTCAAAAAGTAACTTTTATTTTCGACCTCTAAACGAGACCCACCGCCTGTAGTCCATAGCTAATTAACCCCATTCCAAACACAATGGGATATGTATCGTAAGCTGATTCGATGGTTTCGATCAGTTTCCGTCAAAATCAAAATATAACTCTATATATTGAATTTGAACGCGCATTTCAATTTACCGGGACCACATACTAACTAGAAAAATTCCTGAAAAATAATTTCTAGCTTCGTATTGATGATACGGTCCTAACAAAACTAGTTTCGTCGAATTCTGAGACCGTTTGAAAAATGGCCATTTTCCAGTCGATTAAAATCAACTGAAACTGGTCAAACGCGTTTTCCTTTGCCACGCCCACATATTGATTCGAAAAATTACGAAATTTTGAATCTAGCAATAACTTGACATCACGGATCCAACAAAAGTGGTTTCGTCGAAATCCGAGGTCGTTTGCAAAATTCCCACTTTCAAGGGCCGAAATTCCATAGCGACTATTCTGAAATTTCAACTGGACATATCTTTTTATCCCCGCTATGAAATGTTGATTTTTCGGATTCGTTGGAAAGATATTCACAAATAGATTCCATTATTTTGGTTTCACTAAAATCCGGTTTATTTTGCACCCGGTACATTCAATTGAAATTTGAAATCGAATTATCGAACTACCACGCCATTTTAAATTCGTTTTATAATTATAAATAAATATTTATATTCTAACGACGACGTATATAAATATATTCGTCGAATTCATTCAAAATAATTTTCTCGTCGATATTATTTAAAATAATCCACTTTAAATATTCAAAATTCGCTAAAATTGCCAAAATAAAAATTTTAAACTGGCTCAGATTTTCGGGTTGTTACAAAAATTTTACTATCATGTGCAGTCCCATCCTACCAGCCATAACATACGTAAACTGTAAATCAAAATCACAAACCGCTAATATATTTTGAGTTGTATAACCTTTTCTTCTGATATATGGGATAATTTGATCAGCGGCGTAAATGTGCAGATACGTGTGTACCATCTATAGCGCCAATATAGTTTTTGAAATACGAATAATACCGGGTTGAATTTCTGATGTGATGTGGAACAATGTTTAATTGTTGTTCTCCAGGCTTTATTACATCCGCAGCGAGCAATTGAAAAGCGTTTAGGACATCATGAAAACAAATGGAAATTGTGCTACCTGATCATTGAAATCTTTCTTGAAGTTGTCTATTTGAAAGCCCAATAGCCATTGTATAAATGAATATTCCAATCATTTCGACGACACGGAATTCTGGTCTGGAAGCAAGACCATGATGTTGCAATTTATCACATAATGCATGGAAACAAAGTCTTTTCATCCAAAAAATATTTTGACAACGGTTTTGATGACCATTCAAAATTTCATTAATCCAAGATAAGCCAGTGAATTCTGAAGTATTAATCCACGTCATATGATTTCTCGTTCCATTTTGACACACATAAACCCGGTAGAGATCAATCAAATCGTCGTAATCGGAGGATGAATCATAGTTAGACATTAATCGAATAAGTAGAAAGAGTTGAAGAAGTTAGCGAAGTAGTAGTTTTAAAAGGTATTAAGGAAGGAGGGGGTGATTTATAGGGAGGAAGGGAAGTTGGAAATAAAGCCATTTGCGTTCGACACGTCTGACGTGTCGAACGTCAATGACTTGATTTCCAACTTCCAGCCAACGGTCCATTTGGAAGTGTAAAGCGGTACTGGCTTCCGACGCGTCGGACGCCGCAAACATCTCCATCGTGCCAAAATAAGGCTGCGAACGCACCCTAAGTTTTCATCTAAGAACAAAGTCCTACTTTTGAAGCCTACACACTAAAGCCATGTGCAAGTTTTCATCAATCAATTCATATACGCAGCAGCTACCCCATGTATTTTTCCAACCACATGTTCTGTTCGAACACATATAACTACCCTAAAATAATACGACGTGTAGTGTTATATATATATTGGACATTCCTGTACCATATATACCCAGACTAAGCAATAGGGTTGACTCCTAGCATGTACCACTCTGTACAATCCACATGTGATCTATATTGTATTCTGAATACACAGCAATGGTAGGATAAAAATTCATACAACCCTACCTTAAATTTCTACAAACCTATGCATAACTGTGTACCTTGTTTATGGACATTGTTCTTATCATTAGTTGCCTATATATACGAGTGATTATACACTTCAATTCGCTATGGAAAAACCAAAGAGCCATGGAACCATTTTATGTCGAATACCTCATCCACTAATTAACAAATTTCTCCTAAATAGTTAAGCTTTAGGCTTGATGATCAACTGATAAGTTGGAGGTGATTGGAAGGCGGAGGCACTGGTGTAAGTTGGTGGGATACGGCTCGTTATGGCGGCGACGGTAGGCAGTTTAAGATCTGAACTTTTGGTTTGAGGGGTGTTCTGTTTTGTTAAATGGTGGCGTTTGCGAGTGCAGGGCACGTTTCGGTGAGTTGCGAGGTGATGAGCGAAGTAAGGCGAGTTTGTGTGCCAAGGTCGTGGTGCTCGGTAGCCAGCGTAATAATATAACAGAGGTGGCAAGGGGTTCAGCGCCATTTAAACAACTGTGAATGGAAGAACTAGGGTGTACGGAAAACAGCAATGTGAAGGAAGGAGGAATCAACTCTTCTGTACCCAACTCCAGTGTTCTCATGTGTTCGAAAAATCACCACCACACATGAACCACACATATTATTATTAATCTAATGAACGGGTCCTACAATCCACTCAAAAACGATTAGATTTTGTGTAAATCAATGGATAAGATTGATCCGGCACATGGGAACACCGGGTGGGTTACAGAAGAATTCATCCTAAGGAAGTAAGCCTCGTCCTAACTTCTATGGTTGCAGCAATTGGTTTTGACTAGAATAATCAATCATGTGATTAAACCTTATCACATTAGAATGGGAACAAGACCATCGGGTGGCAGTAGGAACTGATGCGTGAGGAAACTTTATCAAAGAAGAACAGTATCAGCCATACTAACTGTTAATTAAAAAGTAATTAGTTTTATAATTAAAACTAGTTAAAGATTTATTTCCCTAATTAAATCATATAATTTTAATGTGTGTGTAGGTTTTGGCCTGGAATGAAAATGATACTGCGTGCGGTCTGAACAAAGGCGTACTGCCTACTAAGTTTGAAACAGGAAAATCGGGCGTTTAAAAGCTACGGCCAAACAAAGTAAATCGACTGGTTATGTTATAAATAAAAGTAGTTAAAATTTTATAATTCAGAATTAGTTATTTTAATTAAACCATAGAAATTATAATGATTATAACTTATGCATATGCTATCAGAATTGGACCAAACAAGATATATTAGGGCTGTATGGATGAACCATACATACTGGAACTATTCTAGACAGAGCTAGATACAGTAGGAATTTACAGTTAAATTAAACGACTGTTTTTTAATTTAACTGTAATTGAACCGTTTCAACTGCAAATCAAATCAAGATGAGTTAAACTCACTCAGTTCTTCCAACTTATATTTTATATAAGTCGGGTTATTATAATTGTGTGCTATGGTTGCTAATGGTTGACTGTTTCTTTGTTAAATATATATATATATATATATATATATATATATATATATATATATATATATATATATATATATATTGATTGAACCAGTGAAATTAAACGTTGTTTAATTTCAGTGGAAAACAAAATCGTTATTTGAACGGTTGGACCCAATGGAGGTAACTTACCTTGTTGGTCATGTTTATTAAGTAAACGTGCTTAATTATTTGAATTGTTTTGTTAAGTGGTTGATTTTAAATAATCATTATTTACTGTTATAGAAATTATCGGTTAAATTGAAGTCAATGAATTTATGTGAGATATCTATTTAAATGCAGGGAAGAACAAATTGAAGGGATGCAATTGGATTCCTCAAATATATATATGAACTATTCTGATTGGATAATTGATTGGATTGTTGACCGTTGAACTGAAATTCAACATTTTTTTGGCTTAAACCAATGGGTAGAATTGGTTGGGTAATTGGAAGTATATGGCCTATAAATCAATCGTCTTATAAATATCGATTTACCGTCAGGTGAATCGATAAGAATGAAGTCATAAAATTTATTTTATAACTAAAGATAGATTTTTGAATCTATTATTTTTGAATAAACGTTGTTAGAAGGAAATAAATATTTATATTTATTATTTAAGTTTATAAGATATTATTAAATGATTTTGTAAAGCAAATTCTAATATTAATCAGATTTATTAACAAGTGAGTAGAAAATTAATCTAACGGTTAAGAGTTGGATAATTACTTTTAAGAAAACAACTAAATGGAATTAATTAAATTAGTTATTATTTAATTTAAAGGAAGGATCAATTTACCAAGATAATTGTGTTTTGAGTTAACAAAGTCAACCGTTTGTAACCGGAATGATTATTAAATTAGTCGTTTGAATTAATCTAATAAAATAGTTGAACGAATATTCGTTTTAAATTTTAATGAGATTTTAAAAAGGGAATTTACTATTTATTTTAGTTAATATATAAATTAACTACTTCTACAGTAGCTAATGATTGAAGTAAATTATTATTTTAATTAGTAATAACTAAAGAGATTACATTTTAGTTGGAATTCATTTAAAAAGTAATCAAAGTTGAAAGTTGTAACAACCCGTATTTTCAATAATCTGTTTTAACGTAAATCGAGGCAGAATTTAATTTATAAATCTGAATCAAGGGAAAAGGGCTATGTCATTGCGTTCGTCTCGGAAAAATACACGAAATAGAGTCCGAGTTTTCGAAAATCGGAGTCCGTATGACCCAGTTAAGGCCCAACGAAGTTTTCAGAATATTTCAAAGTAAAAACAGATTTCAAATTCAAATCTGAATTTGGAAATTGGGGGTTATTGGGCCAGGCGGGAAAATTCCCGCCAGGACACCCAAGTTGACAGCCCTGTCGACTTGGGAGTCGACTTGGTTGGACCCAAGTCGACAGTCCTGTCAACTTGGCTGTCGACTTGGTCCAGCCGGGCTGTTTAGCCTGGTGCACCATTTTGGTTTTGTGTTGAGCTTGGGGGCCAGATTCGGTTTTGAGGGCTGAGATTGGAACTAGGGTTTAATCCTATGGCCTAAAACACTAACCTAATCTATAAATAAGACTCTAACCTACCCTAAATCATCATTATTCATTCTAGCAACTAAACTATGGCAAAATCAATCCTCTCATGGCCTCCACTCTCTTCATAAATTCCTAAACAAATTCTTATGAGATTTTCCATGCATACAAGTGGTTTCAAGCTTGTATGAGCCTCATTAGCTTGCATTCAAGTCAAGTTTCTATATTAGCATCATAAAGAAAGAGTTTTGATCATTTTGGCTCAAGGGTTTTGCTTGCATTTTGGGTTTATTTGGTTGCATAAGGGCTTTCTTATATTTGCTATACTCATTTGAGTCCGCATAAGCATTGTAAGCCCTATTCCTTTCATACTTAAACTCTAAAGTTAAATGTATGATATGCAAGTTTGCCATGATATGCAAGTTCACTATGATGTGTTATGCAAGTTTACTATGATGTGTTATGCAAGTTTACTATGATGTGATATGCAAGTTCATCAAGTTATGTTATGCAAGTTTGATATGCAAGTTGCCATATGATATGCAAGTTATGTTATGCAAGTTTGATATGCAAGTTGCCATATGATATGCAAGTTATGTTATGCAAGTTTGGGTTGATCATTTGGCTCATGTTATCATGTTATGCAAGCTTATCTTGGGCTTATGAACATAAAGCTTCAAGCTTTATGCTAAAAGTTGCATTTTGGCAACATGTAAGTTATCATATCCCTTATGATAACTTGCATGTGAGGCTAAATGCGAACTTATGGCCATTTTTACATGTCATTTATCACCATGTATCACCAATATGCTAAGTTTGGTTTTATGCATGCTTTTGAGGCCTAATGCAAGTATATGAACATATGTACATTTCATATGCCACCATGTTGAACTTGTGGCTTCAACACTTTTATGTCATGATTATGCCAAGTTCCCTCTTTCTATCCTTTATGCGCTATTGCGATATGTAAGCGATGGGATTGCGTTTGGGGTTGGGTAAACTTAAAAGACATAAAAACATAAGCTTGGGAATTTACCTATTAAGTTAGGTCTACCCATTGGGAATTTACCTATTAAGTTAGGTCTACCCAATTGCTTGAAAACTTGTAATGTGTTTTGGAAACACGATGGACATGACACTTAGAAAATATAAGTGTGGCCAACTCGAGGTTGGGTTGAGTTTGTAGCGTAAACCTACCCGGAACCGGACCGGCTTAACTAGTTGCTTCAAACAATAGGACCCAATGTGAGAAGTTGGTCATGTGGTACCTTGGACCCGAGGTTAGACCAAGTTGTGGTGTAAAGCTACCCGGACCCGCCCGGCTTAACTAGTAACCGCAACAAAGTCTAATGTGAGAGGTTAAGGCGCATTAATTAATTAATGCCTCATGATTAGGGTTTAGTCATGGTCCATTTAATACTTAACCAATTTGGGGCTTGGTAGATTAATCGGGGTTAAGTTGTGAACTAATCGTTACACTTAACCAAGTTAATCCATGATTAGCAAGAGGGTTAAACCGTACTTAACCCACTAGAAAATCCTAGCAATGGGGGTCCACTCCAGCAGTAATCCCAAGTTTGTATCATCATGGCCCTAGGACTAGGTTAGGGTGTGGGGCACGAATTACTGGGCTGGAGGTAAGCGACCAATAAACGACGGCAGGGTGGTACGCCGGTGTAGTTCCGGGCGGACTCTGGTCGTGCACATAGTCCATAGCCGGAGAAAACATGCACGGGTACCAGTAGATCGGGACTATGCACTCATGTTCATGGTGTCCAGGGGTTGACACCCTAGGGCTTGATACACCCGAAGGGTGGACCCGGCACAGTTCGACTACAATTATGTTTGGGCCGTATTGACACCAACACGTGACGAGTTAGGCTTATAGGGAGCCGATCGACTAGACCGTTGGGTTGGACCTTGTGTTAGGGTCACTTCATGTTATTGGACCTCGTATGAGGGTCACTTCATGTTATTGGGCCAAAGCTTGGGCCAGGGGATCAATACTTGCTATTGCAAGTCATGTTAGTTTGCTAGTACACCTGTGGTGCAAAACCTTAATCCTGATTATGCGATGACACATTTATCTACCTTGTTAGTTAATCATCATGCTAGTATGTTGTTATCCTTATGATCATACCTGCTGCTCATACCAGTTAACTTTACCAGTTTATATTGATTGTAGTAGGGCTTACTCAGTCTTTTTGACTGACCTGTTTTCTTTCGCCTCTTTTCTTCCGTTTCCCCCCCCCAGGTTCTCAGGGAGGGAATACAGGAGCTTAGCTTGGATTTCTGCTAGCTTGCTTGTGGGATTTCAGCTCATGTACGGTTTTGACATGAAGCTAGCTATGGTTCTCACTTATTTTGGGGATAGCACTTATGTATTTCAATTTGTCAGTTGATGCTGTTTTATCTAGACTTGTTTAATTGGAAAGTTGACATTATGATGTACTAGACTTGTTTTGAAATGGTTTGAAAATCTTCCGCTGTTTTATCTATGTTATTCACTCTGTTTACTATATACATATGTTCTTGTTCTGCCTTGATATATCATTATGCATGTTTACCTGATTCAAACGCCCCTCCAAAGTCAGAGTGCTTGCAAGAGTCACCCTGGCGGAGGTGGGGTATTACATTTGGTATCAGAGCATATGGTTTACGAGAAGGAACAAAAAGTTTTTAGAAAACTTTTGGAAAACTATTTTCAAAACAAAGTATAAAGTATTTTCCAAAGAAAAGTATAGTTTATTTTAAAGGCTATTCCCCAAAAAGCCATTAGCAAAATCCCTTCGTTTTTCTCTATTCTGAATCTGTCTTTTTCTTCATTTTCAGTATGGCCGATAACTTTGCTATTCCGGAGGGAGTACACGTACCTGTTTGGTATAGGAGACTTTTGGAGGCTAGGGCGACCGAAGCCGGCCCCGCAGATGTTCCTCCTCCTCCTCCTCCAGTAGTTAATATTCCTCCTCCTCCTGTTGCTAATGTTCCTCCTCCTCCTGTCGCTGAGGTTCCTCTTCCTCCTCCCCCTCAGCATCCTCAAGCTGACTTCGCAAAGACTTGCAAAATTTCAAAGCAATGGGTGGCAAGAACTTTCAAGGCACTGAGACTTTTGTAGAGGCCAGAAATTGGTTGAAAGAGACCGAGGATTTATTTGCTATCTTTGGGTTAGACGATCAGAGGAAGATCTTGTTGGCGGTTTGGCTTATGAAGGATGAAGCCGCTTATTGGTGGGAAGTCACCAGTGGTACTAGGCCTGTTGAGACTTGGGCCGATTTCAGGGCAAGGTTCATGCTTAAGTTTCTATCTTCTGCTGAGGAGAATCTGCAAATGGAAAGGTTCATAACTTTGAAACAAGGAGATATGTCTGTCAAAGAGTATGTGAACAAGTTCAATCAGTTAGCTCGTTTTGGCTTGGATATGGTGAATACTCCTCAGAAGAAGGCTCTTCGTTTTGCTAGAGGATTGAATGAGCCGTTGCAGGGATTGGCTATGTCACATATTCCCCATGGGGCCACGTTTGAGAGCTTGGTTGATATGGCGTTACTTCAGGGAGATGTCAAGAAAAATGATACTCAAGCCAAGAAGACTGATTCCCAGGGAAAAGGAAATCAGGGTATTTCAAGTGGTCAAAGCAGTCAAGGCAATCAGAACAAGAACAAGAGTCAAGACAACAAGGGGAACAACAACAAAGACAAGAACACCAAGGGGAAGTGCCATTATTGCGGTTCAGTCGGGCATCTTATCAAGGATTGCAAGAAGAGAAAAACGAAGAATGGTGAATGCTTTTTCTGCGGTGAGACTGGACATTTCAGTAAGGATTTCCCGAAGAAGCGAGGGCAAGGCCAGGGTCAGACTCAGCGTGCTGGACCTTCAGGAGGGCAAGTTCATGCTCTCAGTACCGCTCCAGTTCCCGATCGAGGTAGTATTTCTGTTGAGAGCCTTGTATATATTTCTGATTTTCCAGTTCGTACCTTGTTTGATTCTGGTGCATCGCATAGCTTTATCTCATCTGATCTTGTTGATAGTTTGCACCTTAGTACTAGCTTGGTAGAGGATCCCGTCTGTGTCTCAAATCCTATTGGGGGTTCCGCCCATTTGTCTATGATATGTGGGGATTTGAGGATCTCTATACCGAGTGTAGAGTTCTTGTGTAGTGCTTATGTTCTTGGTTTCAGGGGATACGGATTGATATTGGGCATGGATTGGCTGTCCAGATATGGAGCCATCCTTGATTGTGAGCATAGGGTTGTGAGGCTCGTGACTCGCCTCGGGAACACCCTAGAAATTTCTTGTAATCCGAGAGGTCCTGTCATGTTGTGCTATCTTGAATCACTCGACTCGTCAATGGAGACTCTTCAGTCTGTGAGGGTGGTTCGAGAGTATCCGGATGTTTTTGATGAAGTTAGGGGGTTACCCCCTAAGCGAGAGATTGATTTCCGCATTTATCTGGTGGATAATGCAAAGCCGGTTTCTTTGCCCGTGCGGCACATGGCTCCGCGTGAAAGGCGGGAGCTAAGTAAGCAAGTGAAAGAGTTGCTTGAGAAGAACTTCATTAGACGAAGTATATCTGAATGGGGAGCGCCCGTGGTATTTGCTACCAAGGCAGATGGTTCTCTCCGACTTTGTGTTGACTATCGAGAGTTGAATAAGCTGACTAAGAAGAACAGACACCCGTTACCGAGGATTGATGATCTCTTTGACCAGCTTGTTGGTGCTTCTGTTTTCTCTCAGCTTGATCTTGCTACTGGATTCCATCAGCTCAGGGTAGCTGAGGATAGTATAGACAAAACTGCGTTCAGAACTCCAGATGGATTCTTCGAATGGCTTGTCATGCCGCTCGGCTTGACTAATGCACCCGCATATTTCGTGGACTTGATGAGTAGGGTGTTTAGGGAGTTCTTGAACAAGTTTGTCGTGGTCTTCGTAGATGATATTCTGATCTTCTCTAAGGATGAGGAAGAGCACGCAAGGCATCTCGTGGAGGTGATGGATACACTTAGAGCGCATCAGTTGAAGGCCAAGTTCTCCAAGTGTCACTTTTGGAGAAGGGAAGTTAGATTCCTTGGGCATATAGTGTCTAAGCAAGGCTTAGCGGTGGATCCCGCTAAGGTGGTTGCAGTTCAGGATTGGAAGACTCCAAGGAATGCAACCGAAGTGAGAAGTTTTCTAGGTCTTGCAGGCTTTTACCGGAAGTTCATCAAGGACTTCGCGAAGATTTCCGCTCCTATCACTAAATTGACGAAGAAGAATTTAGTTTTTGCTTGGAGCATAGAATGCGAGCTTGCATTTCAGAAGCTCAAGAGAGCCCTCACATCAGCACCTGTTCTAGCTTTGCCCGATGGAGGGAAGTTATTTACAGTATACACCGATGCATGTGGCACGGGGTTAGGAGCTGTTCTGATGCAAGAAGGAAGAGTGATATGCTTTGGCGGTAGACAACTCAAAGTGCATGAGAAGAATTATCCCACTCATGACTTAGAGTTGGCAGCAATAGTATATGCACTCAAGGCTTGGCGCCATTATCTTCTGGGAGAAAGATTTGAGCTTTATACCGATCACAAGTCATTGAAGTATCTCTTTTCTCAGAAGGATCTGAATCTGAGGCAACAAAGATGGATGGAATTCTTGGCGTCCTACGATTTTGAGATAGCTTATACCCCTGGCAAGGGGAATGTGGTAGCTGATGCATTGAGTAGAAGAAGGTTGACCCTAAGTCCTCTATTCGTTGAGATGAAATTAGAGTATGTGGCAACCTTTGATTTCTCTTTGGCGATTGAGTCGATGACCGGTTCTTTAGCATCTCTGGAACTCAGACCTACCCTTCTTGATCAAGTTGGGGCTTCGCAGAGAGAAGACCCTCAGATAGTTTAGATTATGGATAAGCTGATTCGAGGAGAGGCGTCTAGTCATCTCGCTCGATATTCTATTGATGACAAGGGTTGGCTGAGGAGAGACGGAAGGTTATGTGTTCCAATGGTAGAAGATTTAGTAAGAAAAGTTCTAGAGGAAGCGCATCGCTCTAAGTTGACTATACATCCGGGCGGAGATAAGATGTATAAAGATATGAAGCGCATTTTCTTTTGGCCTAGGATGAAGAAGGATGTGGCAGAGTTTGTCTCTAGATGTATCATTTGCCAGCAAGTTAAGGCCGAGTCGAAGAAGCCCGGTGGGCTATTGCATCCTCTAGACATTCCACTATGGAAGTGGGAGAGTATCTCCATGGATTTTATCGATGGGCTACCAAGGTCAAGGAAAGGGAATACGAGCATTTGGGTTATTTTGGATAGACTTACGAAGAGTGCTCATTTCATTCCGGTGAAGAGCAAGAGGACCGCATCTTGGCTAGCGTCTGTATATCTTCGTGAGATTGTGAGACTACATGGAGTCCCTTCTAGTATTGTCAGTGACCATGACCCAATCTTTACAAGTTAATTCTGGAATAGCTTGCAAGAAGCCATGGGCACGAGGTTGAATCTAAGTACTGCTTACCACCCACAGACGGACGGTCAAACCGAAAGGGTGAATAGGGTACTCGAGGATCTGTTGAGGCTTTGTATTCTGGATTTTGGTGGTACTTGGGAAGACCATCTTCCTCTTGTTGAGTTTGCATATAATAACAGTTATCAGGCAAGCATAGGGATGGCACCATTTGAAGCTTTATATGGGAGACCGTGCAAGTCGCCTACATGTTGGTGGGAGACTACAGATAAGCTTATACTTGGGCCTGATATGATCAGAGATACATCCGAGAAGATCGAGTTGATTCGGAGACGGATGAAAGCGGCCCAAGACCGACAGAAATCCTATGCTGATAAGCGAAGAACTGATTTGGAGTTTGATATTGGGGATATGGTTTTCGTGAAGGTTTCTCCTTTGCGGAATGTGGTCTGATTTGGAGCCATTGGGAAGTTAGCACCAAGGTTTGTTGGACCATTCCCTATTATGGAGAGGATCGGGCAGATGGCTTATAGAGTGAAGTTGCCCGAGAGGCTTGCCGGAGTACACGATGTTTTTCATGTCTCGCATCTCCGGAAGTGTTTACATGAATCAGCAGAGGTTGTTGAGCCAAGTGTTCTGAAAGATGTGAAAGTGGAGAAAGAAGCCACCTTGAGGAGAGCTCCGATTCGTATCTTGGGGACGGAGACCAAGAAGCTAAGGAATCGAGAGGTCAAGTTGGTGAAGGTTCAATGGGGTGAAGCCGAGGAAGACGCAACTTGGGAAACCGAGGAGAAGATGCGTGGGCTTTATCCATTCCTTTTTGAGGGTACACTCTCAATCTCTTTTCTTTGTTAGCATATCTTTCTCTTTGCTATCCATGTTTATCTGGTTTATCGTGTTAATCTTGTCATGAGAACCTTAGGTAGAAACCTTTTGGATGAAACATGTGTTTGAAACATGTTATGCTTGATGGTTGCAAGTGGTTGCAAGTGTTTGCAAGTGGTTGCTCGTGGATGCATTATACACGATTAGGCACTAGATCGGCTCACACACTCCTCATATTGCATATGCATGAGTGTTTATGCTTATTCATGGATGAAAATTTTTGTGTTATCACATGGATGATGCATATGGATGTATGTTATGTGCACGCATATAGATGTTATACATTATGTTAGGAATTGCATACATATGGATTCATTTCACTAACATAATGTGCATTGAGGATATTTGCATTAGATAGGGACATATACACACACCTTTGCATATGTTCATACAACATTTAGAATCTTGTAAGGACAATGATTGCTCGTGGATGATGTTTTGAGTAGATGGATGATTGGATGGTAGGATACGTTCTTCCTAACTTGAAGATTTCGGGGACGAAATCCTTTAAGGAGGGGAGAATGTAACAACCCGTATTTTCAATAATCTGTTTTAACGTAAATTGAGGCAGAATTTAATTTATAAATCTGAATCAAGGGAAACAGGCTATGTCATTGCGTTCGTCTCGGAAAAATACACGAAATAGAGTCCGAGTTTTCGAAAATCGGAGTCCGTATGACCCAGTTAAGGCCCAACGAAGTTTTCCGAAAATTTCAAAGTAAAAACAGATTTCAAATTCAAATCTGAATTTGGAAATTGGGGGTTATTGGGCCAGGCGGGAAAATTCCCGCCAGGACACCCAAGTCGACAGCCCTGTCGACTTGGGAGTCGACTTGGTTGGACCCAAGTCGACAGCCCTGTCGACTTGGCTGTCGACTTGGTCCAGCCGGGCTGTTTAGCCTGGTGCACCATTTTGGTTTTGTGTTGAGCTTGGGGGCCAGATTCGGTTTTGAGGGCTGAGATTGGAACTAGGGTTTAATCCTATGGCCTAAAACACTAACCTAATCTATAAATAAGACCCTAACCTACCTTAAATCATCATTATTCATTCTAGCAACTAAACTATGGCAAAATCAATCCTCTCATGGCCTCCACTCTCTTCATAAATTCCTAAACAAATTCTTATGAGATTTTCCATGCATACAAGTGGTTTCAAGCTTGTATGAGCCTCATTAGCTTGCATTCAAGTCAAGTTTCTATATTAGCATCATAAAGAAAGAGTTTTGATCATTTTGGCTCAAGGGTTTTGCTTGCATTTTGGGTTTATTTGGTTGCATAAGGGCTTTCTTATATTTGCTATACTCATTTGAGTCCGCATAAGCATTGTAAGCCCTATTCCTTTCATACTTAAACTCTAAAGTTAAATGTATGATATGCAAGTTTGCCATGATATGCAAGTTCACTATGATGTGTTATGCAAGTTTACTATGATGTGTTATGCAAGTTTACTATGATGTGTTATGCAAGTTTACTATGATGTGATATGCAAGTTCATCAAGTTATGTTATGCAAGTTTGATATGCAAGTTGCCATATGATATGCAAGTTATGTTATGCAAGTTTGATATGCAAGTTGCCATATGATATGCAAGTTATGTTATGCAAGTTTGGGTTGATCATTTGGCTCATGTTATCATGTTATGCAAGCTTATCTTGGGCTTATGAACATAAAGCTTCAAGCTTTATGCTAAAAGTTGCATTTTGGCAACATGTAAGTTATCATATCCCTTATGATAACTTGCATGTGAGGCTAAATGCGAACTTATGGCCATTTTTACATGTCATTTATCACCATGTATCACCAATATGCTAAGTTTGGTTTTATGCATGCTTTTGAGGCCTAATGCAAGTATATGAACATATGTACATTTCATATGCCACCATGTTGAACTTGTGGCTTCAACACTTTTATGTCATGATTATGCCAAGTTCCCTCTTTCTATCCTTTATGCGCTATTGCGATATGTAAGCGATGGGATTGCGTTTGGGGTTGGGTAAACTTAAAAGACATAAAAACATAAGCTTGGGAATTTACCTATTAAGTTAGGTCTACCCATTGGGAATTTACCTATTAAGTTAGGTCTACCCAATTGCTTGAAAACTTGTAATGTGTTTTGGAAACACGATGGACATGACACTTAGAAAATATAAGTGTGGCCAACTCGAGGTTGGGTTGAGTTTGTAGCGTAAACCTACCCGGAACCGACCGGCTTAACTAGTTGCTATAAACAATAGGACCCAATGTGAGAAGTTGGTCATGTGGTACCTTGGACCCGAGGATAGACCAAGTTGTGGTGTAAAGCTACCCGGACCCGCCTGGCTTAACTAGTAACCGCAACAAAGTCTAATGTGAGAGGTTAAGGCGCATTAATTAATTAATGACTCATGATTAGGGTTAAGTCATGGTCCATTTAATACTTAACCAATTTGGGGCTTGGTAGATTAATCGGGGTTAAGTCGTGAACTCATCGTTACACTTAACCAAGTTAATCCATGATTAGCAAGAGGGTTAAACCGTACTTAACCCACTAGAAAATCCTAGCAATGGGGGTCCACTCCAGCAGTAATCCCAAGTTTGTATCATCATGGCCCTAGGACTTGGTTAGGGTGTGGGGCACGAATTACTGGGCTGGAGGTAAGCGACCAATAAACGACGGCAGGGTGGTACGCCGGTGTAGTTCCGGGCGGACTCTGGTCGTGCACATAGTCCGTAGCCGGAGAAAACATGCACGGGTACCAGTAGATCGGGACTGTGCACTCATGTTCATGGTGTCCAGGGGTTGACACCCTAGGGCTTGATACACCCGAAGGGTGGACCCGGCACAGTTCGACTACAATTATGTTTGGGCCGTATTGGCACCAACACGTGACGAGTTAGGCTTATAGGGAGCCGATCGACTAGACCGTTGGGTTGGACCTTGTGTTAGGGTCACTTCATGTTATTGGACCTCGTATGAGGGTCACTTCATGTTATTGGGCCAAAGCTTGGGCCAGGGGATCAATACTTGCTATTGCAAGTCATGTTAGTTTGCTAGTACACCTGTGGTGCAAAACCTTAATCCTGATTATGCGATGACACCTTTATCTACCTTGTTAGTTAATCATCATGCTAGTATGCTGTTATCCTTATGATCATACCTGCTGCTCATACCAGTTAACTTTACCAGTTTACATTGATTGTAGTAGGGCTTACTCAGTCTTTTTGACTGACCTGTTTTCTTTCGCCTCTTTTCTTCCGTTCCCCCCCCCCAAGGTTCTCAGGGAGGGAATACAGGAGCTTAGCTTGGATTTCTGCTAGCTTGCTTGTGGGATTTCAGCTCATGTACGGTTTCGACATGAAGCTAGCTATGGTTCTCACTTATTTTGGGGATAGCACTTATGTATTTCAGTTTGTCAGTTGATGCTGTTTTATCTAGACTTGTTTAATTGGAAAGTTGACATTATGATGTACTAGACTTGTTTTGAAATGGTTTGAAAATCTTCCGCTGTTTTATCTATGTTATTCACTCTGTTTACTATATACATATGTTCTTGTTCTGCCTTGATATATCATTATGCATGTTTACCTGATTCAAATGCCCCTCCAAAGTCAGAGTGCTTGCAAGAGTCACCCTGGCGGAGGTGGGGTGTTACAAAAGTGAATCTAATTGAATTATGAAAGGAGTGTGTGAATGGGTTTTATATCAAAATCAAAGTTTTTATAACAAAGTTACAAAAGGGAATTTTAACCAAGTACGATAGCTTGAATTATGTTGACATAATATTTGAATTAAGTTAAAAGGGAAATTGATATGAAAAGGGTTTAAATTAAACCCGAATTTATTAAAACATGGTTTACAAAAAGTATCGGATTAACATTACTTAATAATGGAATTAAGTAAAATGAAGGAAATTGAAATAATATTTTCAAGCAGGAAAGGGTTGAATGGATTATGAAAGGGATTGTAAAAATAAATTTGGTAAAAGATTTAAGAATAAGATTTTGTAATAAAAATCTATGTTAAGCATTTACTTAAATAGCGAATTAAGTAATAATAGTGGTATTTGGAAAGGAGATTTGTAACACCCCACACCCGCTACGGTCACTCACTAAGGGAATGCCATAATATCGGTGGAGTATTTTAAGTGAATATAGAACAGAAAATTACAACAAGACAAATATAAGTAATACTTGAGAATTTAAAACATCATTTCATTTCAGCGGAAAGTAAAACATGTTTGGTTACACCAAAACCATAAATAAGAGTCAAGTACATAATATCCATCCTGATAAAAACGAAAGTACATAATCCCACTACATAACCTAATAGCCATAATAGAAAAGATAAACTGAGCTTTACATCCACGGTCCAAGCTCCAAAAGATAGATAAAGCAGTCTGATCAAAGCCCACTAGTGCTAAGCCCACTCTGAAAACCTGAGGGTTGGGAAAAAAAGATAAAGAAACAACGGGGTCAGACATAAGTCTGAGTGAGTCCTATAACCCTAACAATACAATCATTAAAGTAATTAGGGTATGATATAAACAAGGTACGGTACCTCTGGGGATAATGACTACACTAAGTAGCCAACTAAACACAGGATGTACTAAGATAACCGAAAAGACGCATTTATCCACCCAAGGATAATTACTAGATTGCACCACCCCAAATCTACCCACCCAAGGGTAATTCCTACACTGCACCACACCAGTCATTCCTAATTTTAAAGGTTGATCCCACTAAGTGTACTTAGTAAATCTTAATGGTAGTTTCGTGTACCCCTAGCTGACTATATGGGTGCCGCCTGCCCCTATCTCCGCTAGGTGTACCCACTACCCCCCATTTGATCGGCTCCCTAACGTAGATATCCGTGCTGGTCCCACAGTGGGGTGTATCATTCCCCAAAGTGGCAACCTGATAACAACACTGATGCACAGTTTATACCTACACGATGCAACAACGTCTTAGCTACCAGCCCGGGCCCACACACGCATATGAAACCCGTTGGACTTGCGTTGCCACCGCTAACCCGTTTTGGCCTCTTATAGTCAAGCCCAATATGCGTGTCCCGTCCTCGACTTGAGTCGAGCCCACTAAGATACGTTTGGGATATTGGTTGAAATGGGCCCCCACAAGCTACCACCTAAGCTTGTTATTTTATCTAGTGTATCCCACTTAACCCCTTTTATAATCATGCCCACCTACATGTTAAGGTTTGGTTAAGTCATCTAATCATATTTCAATTGCCACTTAAGGCACCCACTAGATTTCCACATGCCTCCCAAAGCACTTACTTAACCCTTTACCCATGTTTAATTACATGTTCCTCTTTGGTTAAGTATTCTAATCGTATTTTCTATTGCCACCCAAGGCAACCCACTAGATTTCCACATGCCACCCAAGGCACCCCCACTAGTTACTACATGCCACCCAAGGCACCCACTTAACCCCTCATGCCCCACTACATGCTAATTTGGTTAAGTGTTTCTTAATTAATTAAGACCGTGATCCTCATAAAGACCTCTCACATTAGACTATCTTTTATGACCGCTGGTTAAGCCGGTTGGGTCCGGGCAGCCTTATGTCATAACCGAGTCTAACCTCGTGTCTTTACATTAATCACGTATTTAGTTTGTGGCTAAGACCTCTCACATTGGGCTAACATTTGTAGCAACTGGTTAAGCCGGTTGGGTCCGGGCAGTTTTACGCTACAACTGAGTCCAACCTCGTGTCTTAGTCGATTAATTACACCTAATTAATCACCCCCATAATTTGTATTAATTATCCCTAATTAATTAATCATGTTTTCAATAATGTGGGTAGAACTAACTCAATAGGTAAATTCCCAATTCCATAGTATGGGTAGACCTAACTCAATAGGTAAATTCCCAATTTCATAATATGGGTAGACCTAACTCAATAGGTAAATTCCCAATTATGTCCATTTAATTTGTGGCATGCTTAATCATACCCATTTCACATCATTTTATTAACATGCATATTAACCCCATCGTTCCCCACGTAATTCGTTCTCATAACATGACATAACAAAGGGAAGATTCATCACAAATGTCATGGGTTTGACCAACATAGCATATAACTTTATCATGGGTTCAAAAGGTGTCAACTTGCATACATGAGCATACATTAAACCCAACTAGCATTTAACCCAAACTTGCATTATGCATACCATAAAAGAGACAACTTGCATATGAACTTGCACATAAACTTGCATATGAACTTGCATCATAACTTGCATATGAACTTGCATCATAACTTGCATATGAACATGCATCATAACTTGCATATGAACTTGCATCATAACTTGCATATGAACATGTAGCATAACTTGCATATGAACTTGCATCATAACTTGCATATGAACATGTATCATAACTTGCATATGAACTTGCATCATAACTTGCATATGAATATGTATCATAACTTGCATATGAACTTGCATAACATGCCATACTTAGAGACAAACTTGCATATATTATGCATATCATAAAAAGAGACAAACTTGCATAAAACCAAACACTTAGCATGCATAAAACCAAATACTTAGCATGCATAAAACCACATACATAGCATGCATAAAACCAAATACTTAGCATGAATAAAACCAAATACATAACTTGCATAACATGTTACATATAGACTTGCATATAATCTCCCATATAGCTTGCGTAACATGTTACATATGAATCAATGTTCAACATAGTGTTTTGCATCATAAAACATAGCATTAAACTTGCATATAGCACACAACATACACTATACTAAACTTGCATAAACACATTGATTCCACAAACATAGCCATATCTTATCATATCCTATCATAATCAATTTAACAATTGATTGTTAAGTCTATAGAAACTCACCAAAACCAAGATTAGCAAACTTATGTAGTAGAACTAGTTGCTATACAAGAAGAAGATGATGATTAGAGGTTGATTAGCTTGCAACTTTCTTCATAAACTAGTGGAGGCTCCTCTCAAGTTTGATTTTGGCGGCATGGTGGCATCATTTCTATTTTTAGTATGAATTAGGGTAGTATTAGGGTATATTTATAGATTAGGCAAGTGTTTTAGGCCATTAGATTAACCCTAAATTAGATTAGGACCCTTAGATTTCGGAACCTTCCAGAAACCAGCCCTAAGACCAAGCCCAAACCCCAAACTGGTGCACCCAACCACAGAACTCTCTAGAAACTGTGCAGGTTTCCTGTCCCGACATGGGCGCACTTCCCAAGTGCGCCAGTGTAAAAATGTGTTGGCGCACTTCACAAGTGCGCCAGTGCATTTTTGTGTTGGCGCACTTCACAAGTGCGCCAGTGCATTCTGGCTTGTTTTCGGTTTTTCTGCCTAACTTCGTTCGTCCATATCTTCTTCATACGGACTCCGATTTTCGAAAACTCAGACTCTATTTCGCGTATTTTTCCGAGACGAACGCAATGAAGCAGCCCGTTTCCACCAATTCTCACATCTGAGATTATTTATTCTGCAATTAGTGAATTTTAGCATTAGCCGAAATTCGGGGTGTTACATTCTCCCCTCCTTAAAGGATTTCGTCCCCGAAATCTCTAAGCTAAGGGGAATGCATATCCTACCATCCAAACAACCATCTACTCAATCCATCAAACACGGGCATCCATTGTCCTTAAAACAATTTCTAATGATGTATGAGCATATGCAAAAAGTGTGTGTATATTTTCCCTATCTAATGTATGAACATATGCAAACCATGATAGTGCCATGCATCCATTATGTATGCGAGAGAACCCTATCGACACATACAATATCTACATGAGTGCACAATCATTCACCAAAATGCATCATCCATATGATAACACAATCATTATACATCCATAAATATAGCTACCTACACACAATTATATGCAATATGAAGTGACTGAGCCGATCTAGTGCCTAGAGTGTGTGCATATGCATCCACGAGCAACCACTAGCAAACACTTGCATCCACATGCATCCATCAACCATAACATGTCTCAAACACATGTTTCAACCATAGGTTTACCCTATCTAAAGGTCAAAAGTACTAACGAGAGGTCATACTAAAGATAAGATAAGTACTAGACAAACGATAAAGGAGAAGTTAAAAGACATACCCTCAAAAAGGAATGGGTATAACGAACGCATCTTCGCTTCTGTCTCCCAAGTAGCATTGCTCTCACCTTCTCCCCTTTTCACTTTGACTAGTCGAACCTCTCTGTTTCTCAACTTCCTAATCTCTGACCCAAGGATGCGGGTAGGAGCTCGTCTAATAGTCGCATCACGCTCTACTTCCTCTTCTCTAAGCAAGCTCGGCTCTACCACCTCTGCAGTCTCATGTAAGCACTTCCTCAAATGTGAAACATGGAATACATCATGTACACCACTAAGTCTCTCGGGAAATTCCACTCTATATGCCATCTGTTCAATCCTTTCCTTAACAGGAAACGATCCTACAAACCTCGGTGCTAACTTCCCCACGGATCCAAAGCAAACAACATTCCGTAACGGAGATACTTTGACAAAGACCATGTCCCCAACATCAAACTCAAGCTCTGTTCTCCTCTTGTCCGCATAAGATTTCTGTCTGCCTTGCGCCGCTTTCATCCTTCTTCGAATTAAATCAATCTTTTCCGAAGTCTTCCTAACCATATCGGGCCCAAGCAAGATCTTATCCGCAGATTCCAACCAACATGTAGTTGATCGACAAGGCCTTCCATAAAAAGCTTCGAAAGGAGCCATGCCAATACTAGACTGAAAGCTGTTATTGTATGCGAACTCCACCAAAGGAAGATGTTCTTCCCATGTACCTCCAAAATCCAAGATACAAAGCCTCAAGAGATCTTCTAAGATACGGTTCACCCTCTCGGTCTGACCGTCCGTCTGAGGATGATATGCGGTGCTCAAACACAACTGAGTCCCTACCGCCTCTTGCAAACTTCTCCAAAACTCACTAGTGAAGATAGGATCTCGATCACTCACAATGCTAGAGGGTACCCCATGCAATCGAACTATCTCTCGAAGATATACTGAAGCTAGCCATGGAGCAGTCCTCTTGCTCTTCACAGGTATGAAATGGGCGCTCTTAGTAAGTCTGTCTACCACAACCCAAATTCCTGTATTACCCTTCCTCGATCTCGGTAATCCATCGAGACACTATCCCACTTCCATAGCAGAACTTCCAAATGGGTGAAGCAACCCATCGGGTTTCTTCTGCTCTGCTTTCATTTGTTAGCACACCAAGCATCTAGCGACATACTCGGCCACATCTTTCTCCATACCGGCCCAAAAAGAAAACTCGCTTCATGTCTTGGTACATTTTGTCTCCACCGGGATGAATAGTCATTCTTGAACGATATGCATCATCCAAAATAGCCTTCTTCAAACCCTCATCTTGCGGTACACAAAGTCAACCGTCTCTATGCAACCATCCCCTATCATCTATGGTGTATCTACCCAAATGGCTGGACGACTCCCCCCTTATAAGCTTCTCTACCAACTCAACCAACTGTGGGTCGTCTCGCTGAGCCTCGCCAATCCGCCCCAAAAGAGTAGGCCTAACCTCCAAGGAGGCTAGCAAACCGGGTACAAAGTCAACGGAAGGTCTAAAGTCAAACATAGAATTAAACTCCAAGCTTCGCCATTCCACGAACAATGGACTCAAAGACAGTTTTTTTTTCTGCTTAAGGCGTCTGCCACCACGTTACCCTTGCCAGGGGTATACGCTATCTCAAACTCATAGGATGCTAAGAATTCCATCCACCTTTGTTGTCTTAAGACAATGCGCTCAAAGAGTCTCCAACACTTCCCTAAGATGTAGGGCATGCTTTTCTCCACTTCTAGAGAAAATCAGGATATTCTCCCATGCAAAATCGTCACAACTATCCATCTCTCACGCAGACCACCCTAGTCGAACTCGACATCCCCCAAATGCAAGCCCCAAAGGCCTAAACCAATATCAGACAAACACCCAAGGGATACCTCCTTCGAATTCAGACGACCTACGTGAGATGATACTAGTAAAAACGGCTAAATAATTAAGCCCTTGTCCAACTCTGGATGTCCTTGCCAGTCTCACTCCAAAACCACCGTTTATCCCATAACGGGATTTGCTCAACCTATTGAGCACATACGAAAACTTATTTCGCTCCTAGAAAAGACCAAGATGTCATCCATCACGAACTTATTTAGGTACTCCCTGAACACCCTACTCATCAAATTAACAAAGTATGCGGGGCGTTCGTCAAACCAAAGGGCATCACCAGCCACTCATAGAAACCATCCGGAGCCCTAAAGGCAGTCTTCTCTATGCTATCCTCAGCCACTCTCAACTGACGAAACCCCGTGGCTAAGTCCAACTGCGAAAATACTGAGGCGCCAACTAACTGATCAAAGAGATCATCAATCCTCGGCAATGGGTGTCTATTCTTCTTTGTGAGTTTATTTAGTTCTCCTTAGCCTACACAAAGTCTGAGGGACCCATCCGCCTTCGTGGCAAAAACTACTGGAGCACCCCACTCCGACATACTTCGTCTTATGAACCCCTTCTCAAGCAAATCGCCTACTTGCTTATGGAGTTCCCTCCTCTCACGAGGAGCCATGTGGCACACTGGCCAAGATACTGGTTTGGCATTGTCTACCAGATATATCCGGAAGTCGATCTCCCGCTTCGGAGGTAAGCCCTTCACCTCCTCAAACACATCCGAGTATTCCCGGACAACTCTAACAGATTGCAAACTCTCGACCGACGTGTCAAGCGATTCTAGATAACTTAGCATAACAGATTCCATGGGATTACAAGAGATCTTGAGAGTGTTACCCAAGCGGGTCATAAGCCTAACAACTCTCCCTTCAAAATCAAGAACGGCACCCCTACTGGATAACCAGTCCATGCCCAAACTAACCCATAGCCCGTGAAGCCCAAAAAGCATCACATCTAAACTCAACGCTAAGTATAGAAACTTTCAAACCCAAACACATCATGGAGCCCCAATTGGGTTTGAAACAACTAAGGGATCATCTACCAACTGGTGTCTAAGTGCAGTGACTCAACTAAAAATGATGAGATAAACGAACTCGATGCGTCAGAATCTAATAAAGTTCGAACCGGAAAATAAAGAAATCCAAATTCCAACCTAGACGGTCCTATCCCTATCTGGTACCCTAGCCGTGAGGGAATACAACTACCCTCCAGAAGATTCCATACCTTGCTCTTGCTTCTTTGGACAATCCTAATAAGGTGTCCTATTCCTCCCAAAAGGATAACTACTAGCCTTCTTCTTCCCATTCTCCACTCGTAACCTCCCACCAATGAGGTTTCATCCTTCATTAACCAAACAACTATTTGAGCCTTCCTCCCATCGTCTATCCAATAGATACCTACCAGTCCTCCTCCTTCTTGAACCAACTTCTAATCCGACTAATGTCTAAGTCCCTTGAAGTGGTTTTCCGTTCTTATCTATCTTAGAAAGGTCATCTATACGCGGAGGGGAAACTCAAAACGAGAGAGGAAGAGATTCAAAACGGAGAATTCGAAAGATATAGATATGGCTATTGGGGATTATGCTTTTCTTTCAAAAACTTTTCTCTTAAAAGACATGTTTTTGAAAATACTCCTTTCAAAAATATTCTTAGAAAATAGTTTTTCTAAAAATTTTATCTGTTCTGGTAACCTTAAGCTCTGATACCACGTGTAACACCCCACACCCGCTACGGTCACTCACTAAGGGAATGCCATAACATCGGTGGAGTATTTTAAGTGAATATAGAACAGAAAATTACAACAAGACAGATATAAGTAATACTTGAGAATTTAAAACATCATTTCATTTCAGCGGAAAGTAAAACATGTTTGGTTACACCAAAACCATAAATAAGAGTCAAGTACATAATATCCATCCTGATAAAAACGAAAGTACATAATCCCACTACATAACCTAATAGCCATAATAGAAAAGATAAACTGAGCTTTACATCCACGGTCCAAGCTCCAAAAGATAGATAAAGCAGTCTGATCAAAGCCCACTAGTGCTAAGCCCACTCTGAAAACCTGAGGGTTGGGAAAAAAAGATAAAGAAACAACGGGGTCAGACATAAGTCTGAGTGAGTCCTATAACCCTAACAATACAATCATTAAAGTAATTAGGGTATGATATAAACAAGGTACGGTACCTCTGGGGATAATGACTACACTAAGTAGCCAACTAAACACAGGATGTACTAAGATAACCGAAAAGACGCATTTATCCACCCAAGGATAATTACTAGATTGCACCACCCCAGATCTACCCACCCAAGGGTAATTCCTACACTGCACCACACCAGTCATTCCTAATTTTAAAGGTTGATCCCACTAAGTGTACTTAGTAAATCTTAATGGTAGTTTCGTGTACCCCTAGCTGACTATATGGGTGCCGCCTGCCCCTATCTCCGCTAGGTGTACCCACTACCCCCCATTTGATCGGCTCCCTAACGTAGATATCCGTGCTGGTCCCACAGTGGGGTGTATCATTCCCCAAAGTGGCAACCTGATAACAACACTGATGCACGGTTTATACCTACACGATGCAACAACGTCTTAGCTACCAGCCCGGGCCCACACACGCATATGAAACCCGTTGGACTTGCGTTGCCACCGCTAACCCGTTTTGGCCTCTTATAGTCAAGCCTAATATGCGTGTCCCGTCCTCGACTTGAGTCGAGCCCACTAAGATACGTTTGGGATATTTATTGAAATGGGCCCCCCCAAGCTACCACCTAAGCTTTTTATTTTATCTAGTGTATCCCACTTAACCCCTTTTATAATCATGCCCACCTACATGTTAAGGTTTGGTTAAGTCATCTAATCATATTTCAATTGCCACTTAAGGCACCCACTAGATTTCCACATGCCACCCAAAGCACTTACTTAACCCTTTACCCATGTTTAATTACATGTTCCTCTTTGGTTAAGTATTCTAATCGTATTTTCTATTGCCACCCAAGGCAACCCACTAGATTTCCACATGCCACCCAAGGCACCCCCACTAGTTACTACATGCCACCCAAGGCACCCACTTAACCCCTCATGCCCCACTACATGCTAATTTGGTTAAGTGTTTCTTAATTAATTAAGACCGTGATCCTCATAAAGACCTCTCACATTAGACTATCTTTTATGACCGCTGGTTAAGCCGGTTGGGTCCGGGCAGCCTTATGTCATAACCGAGTCTAACCTCGTGTCTTTACATTAATCACGTATTTAATTTGTGGCTAAGACCTCTCACATTGGGCTAACATTTGTAGCAACTGGTTAAGCCGGTTGGGTCCGGGCAGTTTTACGCTACAACTGAGTCCAACCTCGTGTCTTAGTCGATTAATTACACCTAATTAATCACCCCCATAATTTGTATTAATTATCCCTAATTAATTAATCATGTTTTCAAGAATATGGGTAGACCTAACTCAATAGGTAAATTCCCAATTCCATAGTATGGGTAGACCTAACTCAATAGGTAAATTCCCAATTTCATAATATGGGTAGACCTAACTCAATAGGTAAATTCCCAATTATGTCCATTTAATTTGTGGTATGCTTAATCATACCCATTTCACATCATTTTATTAACATGCATATTAACCCCATCGTTCCCCACGTAATTCGTTCTCATAACATGACATAACAAAGGGAAGATTCATCACAAATGTCATGGGTTTGACCAACATAGCATATAACTTTATCATGGGTTCAAAAGGTGTCAACTTGCATACATGAGCATACATTAAACCGAACTAGCATTTAACCCAAACTTGCATTATGCATATCATAAAAGAGACAACTTGCATATGAACTTGCACATAAACTTGCATATGAACTTGCATATGAACTTGCATCATAACTTGCATATGAACATGTATCATAACTTGCATATGAACTTGCATCATAACTTGCATATGAACATGTAGCATAACTTGCATATGAACTTGCATCATAACTTGCATATGAACATGTATCATAACTTGCATATGAACTTGCATCATAACTTGCATATGAATATGTATCATAACTTGCATAACATGCCATACTTAGAGACAAACTTGCATATATTATGCATATCATAAAAAGAGACAAACTTGCATAAAACCAAACACTTAGCATGCATAAAACCAAATACTTAGCATGCATAAAACCACATACATAGCATGCATAAAACCAAATACTTAGCATGCATAAAACCAAATACATAACTTGCATAACATGTTACATATAGACTTGCATATAATCTCCCATATAGCTTGCATAACATGTTACATATGAATCAATGTTCAACATAGTGTTTTGCATCATAAAACATAGCATTAGACTTGCATATAGCACACAACATACACTATACTAAACTTGCATAAACACATTGATTCCACAAACATAGCCATATCTTATCATATCCTATCATAATCAATTTAACAATTGATTGTTAAGTCTATAGAAACTCACCAAAACCAAGATTAGCAAACTTATGTAGTAGAACTAGTTGCTATACAAGAAGAAGATGATGATTAGAGGTTGATTAGCTTGCAACTTTCTTCATAAACTAGTGGAGGTTCCTCTCAAGTTTGATTTTGGCGGCATGGTGGCATCATTTCTATTTTTAGTATGAATTAGGGTAGTATTAGGGTATATTTATAGATTAGGCAAGTGTTTTAGGCCATTAGATTAACCCTAAATTAGATTAGGACCCTTAGATTTCGGAACCTTCCAGAAACCAGCCTTAAGACCAAGCCCAAACCCCAAACTGGTGCACCCAACCACAGAACTCTCTAGAAACTGTGCAGGTTTCCTGTCCCGACATGGGCGCACTTCCCAAGTGCGCCAGTGTAAAAATGTGTTGGCGCACTTCACAAGTGCGCCAGTGCATTTTTGTGTTGGCGCACTTCACAAGTGCGCCAGTGCATTCTGGCTTGTTTTCGGTTTTTCTGCCTAACTTCGTTCGTCCATATCTTCTTCATACGGACTCCGATTTTCGAAAACTCAGACTCTATTTCGCGTATTTTTCCGAGACGAACGCAATGACGCAGGCCGTTTCCCCCAATTCTCACATCTGAGATTATTTATTCTGCAATTAGTGAATTTTAGCATTAGCCGAAATTCGGGGTGTTACAAGATTTTCAAAAGTCAGAAATGGATTATAAAATCATGTTTTAAGCAAAATAGTTAAATGGGATTTGTTTTGATATTAGAAAGGAATGTCGGTTTTTGAATTACAACTCATTTCTATCCAAAAATAAGTACGTTGTTGATCAACGTCTGCGAGGTAATTAAAATAACCCAACTTGAACAACTTCAGGATTATCTGAAGATGATATTAGTTGTAATGGTAAAGAGGTATAGAATGATTTATTATTTCCATATGAGAAATAGTAGCGCAGTGATAATTAAAAGATATGAAATATGTATAATGGGATTTCCAAAATATCGTAAATGGAAAGAAAGATTGGAGAATATATATATTTATATAATGAATTTCCCGGAATAAAAGAAATCAAAGGAGAATGTGTGAAATTATAATGGTACTTTGAGATAAAACGGAAATGAAAAAGGGAGTTTTGGAATGGATTTATTTTAAAGAATAAGGGTTGGTTATTATTTCAAATAATAAACCAAGAAAGATTTTGTAACGTTGTTTTATGAGCGATAAGACGAAATTATTTCCCAAATATTAAATAATGAGTAATGAGATAGCCAATTTTTTGAAATGATAGTAAAATAGAAAATTAGATATAATATAGGATATTTTCCCAAGTATTAAAGTAAAATAGTTGAGAATGATATTATGTTAAAGAAGAATTGTAAGTCTATATTTCTTATATTAAAATATTTGAGAGTTTTAAAATAACCATCGTAAGTTATTTTTAATTAAAGAGGCCAAGTAATACAAAGTACGGAATTACTGAACTCCTTTTATTCTCACATTTGTTTATTTGATAGTTAAACAATCAACTATTAAATCTGACCCATACGATTATTGGTATAGAAATACAGGGATTGAATATATTCGAAAACCATTCCGTCTAGCAAATTAAAGCTACTGATTTGAGATGTAGCTATTGAAGACCGTTGATCTTCATAAGCGGAAGAACTGTGTAACACCCCACATCCGTTAAGGTCACTCACAAAGGGATTGTCTTAACTTTAATGGAGCATTATGGATACTGGAACAGAAATATTACAAGACAGACATATATAAAACAACGGAAAGTAAAGAAGAAGTACTCCAAATCATTTATTAAATATAATTGTTTACAATAAAAGCCCATCAACTTCCAATACCCAATTTTATACCTAAAATATCTGTCTTGCTCAAAAACAAAGAAGCATAAAAATAAATTGTAGTATTCCCCAATAAAGCAAAGCAAGCCATAGCCAAGAGAGATCCAAGCCGTACATGAAAGAGCCTGGGAGTTTGGTAACAACCGAACTAAGCTGTATTCCCACCCTGTGAACCTGGGAGGGGGGAAACGGAAGAAAAAGAGGCGAAACAAAATGGGTCAGTTATAAAGACTGAGTAAGTCCTAGTGACTTTCAGCATAAAAAACAGGTAAAGATAACATGGCATGAATAAAATGAAAGTAAACATAAGCATGATGACAAGGTAAGCTACAGGCACGATAACTAAGAATAACATCATATGATTTTTGTCAAGTATAACATCGCAAGGTTCCTATTCAAGATAAACTAAGTATAATTTC
>JASFAX010004180.1:0-40135 GCA_030737875.1 Allium sativum
AGCCCATAACCGAGCCCATAACCGAGCCCATAACCGAGCCCATAACCGAGCCCATAACCGAGCCCATAACCGAGCCCATAACCGAGCCCATAACCGAGCCCATAACCGAGCCCATAACCGAGCCCATAACCGAGCCCATAACCGAGCCCATAACCGAGCCCATAACCGAGCCCATAACCGAGCCCATAACCGAGCCCATAACCGAGCCCATAACCGAGCCCATAACCGAGCCCATAACCGAGCCCATAACCGAGCCCATAACCGAGCCCATAACCGAGCCCATAACCGAGCCCATAACCGAGCCCATAACCGAGCCCATAACCGAGCCCATAACCGAGCCCATAACCGAGCCCATAACCGAGCCCATAACCGAGCCCATAACCGAGCCCATAACCGAGCCCATAACCGAGCCCATAACCGAGCCCATAACCGAGCCCATAACCGAGCCCATAACCGAGCCCATAACCGAGCCCATAACCGAGCCCATAACCGAGCCCATAACCGAGCCCATAACCGAGCCCATAACCGAGCCCATAACCGAGCCCATAACCGAGCCCATAACCGAGCCCATAACCGAGCCCATAACCGAGCCCATAACCGAGCCCATAACCGAGCCCATAACCGAGCCCATAACCGAGCCCATAACCGAGCCCATAACCGAGCCCATAACCGAGCCCATAACCGAGCCCATAACCGAGCCCATAACCGAGCCCATAACCGAGCCCATAACCGAGCCCATAACCGAGCCCATAACCGAGCCCATAACCGAGCCCATAACCGAGCCCATAACCGAGCCCATAACCGAGCCCATAACCGAGCCCATAACCGAGCCCATAACCGAGCCCATAACCGAGCCCATAACCGAGCCCATAACCGAGCCCATAACCGAGCCCATAACCGAGCCCATAACCGAGCCCATAACCGAGCCCATAACCGAGCCCATAACCGAGCCCATAACCGAGCCCATAACCGAGCCCATAACCGAGCCCATAACCGAGCCCATAACCGAGCCCATAACCGAGCCCATAACCGAGCCCATAACCGAGCCCATAACCGAGCCCATAACCGAGCCCATAACCGAGCCCATAACCGAGCCCATAACCGAGCCCATAACCGAGCCCATAACCGAGCCCATAACCGAGCCCATAACCGAGCCCATAACCGAGCCCATAACCGAGCCCATAACCGAGCCCATAACCGAGCCCATAACCGAGCCCATAACCGAGCCCATAACCGAGCCCATAACCGAGCCCATAACCGAGCCCATAACCGAGCCCATAACCGAGCCCATAACCGAGCCCATAACCGAGCCCATAACCGAGCCCATAACCGAGCCCATAACCGAGCCCATAACCGAGCCCATAACCGAGCCCATAACCGAGCCCATAACCGAGCCCATAACCGAGCCCATAACCGAGCCCATAACCGAGCCCATAACCGAGCCCATAACCGAGCCCATAACCGAGCCCATAACCGAGCCCATAACCGAGCCCATAACCGAGCCCATAACCGAGCCCATAACCGAGCCCATAACCGAGCCCATAACCGAGCCCATAACCGAGCCCATAACCGAGCCCATAACCGAGCCCATAACCGAGCCCATAACCGAGCCCATAACCGAGCCCATAACCGAGCCCATAACCGAGCCCATAACCGAGCCCATAACCGAGCCCATAACCGAGCCCATAACCGAGCCCATAACCGAGCCCATAACCGAGCCCATAACCGAGCCCATAACCGAGCCCATAACCGAGCCCATAACCGAGCCCATAACCGAGCCCATAACCGAGCCCATAACCGAGCCCATAACCGAGCCCATAACCGAGCCCATAACCGAGCCCATAACCGAGCCCATAACCGAGCCCATAACCGAGCCCATAACCGAGCCCATAACCGAGCCCATAACCGAGCCCATAACCGAGCCCATAACCGAGCCCATAACCGAGCCCATAACCGAGCCCATAACCGAGCCCATAACCGAGCCCATAACCGAGCCCATAACCGAGCCCATAACCGAGCCCATAACCGAGCCCATAACCGAGCCCATAACCGAGCCCATAACCGAGCCCATAACCGAGCCCATAACCGAGCCCATAACCGAGCCCATAACCGAGCCCATAACCGAGCCCATAACCGAGCCCATAACCGAGCCCATAACCGAGCCCATAACCGAGCCCATAACCGAGCCCATAACCGAGCCCATAACCGAGCCCATAACCGAGCCCATAACCGAGCCCATAACCGAGCCCATAACCGAGCCCATAACCGAGCCCATAACCGAGCCCATAACCGAGCCCATAACCGAGCCCATAACCGAGCCCATAACCGAGCCCATAACCGAGCCCATAACCGAGCCCATAACCGAGCCCATAACCGAGCCCATAACCGAGCCCATAACCGAGCCCATAACCGAGCCCATAACCGAGCCCATAACCGAGCCCATAACCGAGCCCATAACCGAGCCCATAACCGAGCCCATAACCGAGCCCATAACCGAGCCCATAACCGAGCCCATAACCGAGCCCATAACCGAGCCCATAACCGAGCCCATAACCGAGCCCATAACCGAGCCCATAACCGAGCCCATAACCGAGCCCATAACCGAGCCCATAACCGAGCCCATAACCGAGCCCATAACCGAGCCCATAACCGAGCCCATAACCGAGCCCATAACCGAGCCCATAACCGAGCCCATAACCGAGCCCATAACCGAGCCCATAACCGAGCCCATAACCGAGCCCATAACCGAGCCCATAACCGAGCCCATAACCGAGCCCATAACCGAGCCCATAACCGAGCCCATAACCGAGCCCATAACCGAGCCCATAACCGAGCCCATAACCGAGCCCATAACCGAGCCCATAACCGAGCCCATAACCGAGCCCATAACCGAGCCCATAACCGAGCCCATAACCGAGCCCATAACCGAGCCCATAACCGAGCCCATAACCGAGCCCATAACCGAGCCCATAACCGAGCCCATAACCGAGCCCATAACCGAGCCCATAACCGAGCCCATAACCGAGCCCATAACCGAGCCCATAACCGAGCCCATAACCGAGCCCATAACCGAGCCCATAACCGAGCCCATAACCGAGCCCATAACCGAGCCCATAACCGAGCCCATAACCGAGCCCATAACCGAGCCCATAACCGAGCCCATAACCGAGCCCATAACCGAGCCCATAACCGAGCCCATAACCGAGCCCATAACCGAGCCCATAACCGAGCCCATAACCGAGCCCATAACCGAGCCCATAACCGAGCCCATAACCGAGCCCATAACCGAGCCCATAACCGAGCCCATAACCGAGCCCATAACCGAGCCCATAACCGAGCCCATAACCGAGCCCATAACCGAGCCCATAACCGAGCCCATAACCGAGCCCATAACCGAGCCCATAACCGAGCCCATAACCGAGCCCATAACCGAGCCCATAACCGAGCCCATAACCGAGCCCATAACCGAGCCCATAACCGAGCCCATAACCGAGCCCATAACCGAGCCCATAACCGAGCCCATAACCGAGCCCATAACCGAGCCCATAACCGAGCCCATAACCGAGCCCATAACCGAGCCCATAACCGAGCCCATAACCGAGCCCATAACCGAGCCCATAACCGAGCCCATAACCGAGCCCATAACCGAGCCCATAACCGAGCCCATAACCGAGCCCATAACCGAGCCCATAACCGAGCCCATAACCGAGCCCATAACCGAGCCCATAACCGAGCCCATAACCGAGCCCATAACCGAGCCCATAACCGAGCCCATAACCGAGCCCATAACCGAGCCCATAACCGAGCCCATAACCGAGCCCATAACCGAGCCCATAACCGAGCCCATAACCGAGCCCATAACCGAGCCCATAACCGAGCCCATAACCGAGCCCATAACCGAGCCCATAACCGAGCCCATAACCGAGCCCATAACCGAGCCCATAACCGAGCCCATAACCGAGCCCATAACCGAGCCCATAACCGAGCCCATAACCGAGCCCATAACCGAGCCCATAACCGAGCCCATAACCGAGCCCATAACCGAGCCCATAACCGAGCCCATAACCGAGCCCATAACCGAGCCCATAACCGAGCCCATAACCGAGCCCATAACCGAGCCCATAACCGAGCCCATAACCGAGCCCATAACCGAGCCCATAACCGAGCCCATAACCGAGCCCATAACCGAGCCCATAACCGAGCCCATAACCGAGCCCATAACCGAGCCCATAACCGAGCCCATAACCGAGCCCATAACCGAGCCCATAACCGAGCCCATAACCGAGCCCATAACCGAGCCCATAACCGAGCCCATAACCGAGCCCATAACCGAGCCCATAACCGAGCCCATAACCGAGCCCATAACCGAGCCCATAACCGAGCCCATAACCGAGCCCATAACCGAGCCCATAACCGAGCCCATAACCGAGCCCATAACCGAGCCCATAACCGAGCCCATAACCGAGCCCATAACCGAGCCCATAACCGAGCCCATAACCGAGCCCATAACCGAGCCCATAACCGAGCCCATAACCGAGCCCATAACCGAGCCCATAACCGAGCCCATAACCGAGCCCATAACCGAGCCCATAACCGAGCCCATAACCGAGCCCATAACCGAGCCCATAACCGAGCCCATAACCGAGCCCATAACCGAGCCCATAACCGAGCCCATAACCGAGCCCATAACCGAGCCCATAACCGAGCCCATAACCGAGCCCATAACCGAGCCCATAACCGAGCCCATAACCGAGCCCATAACCGAGCCCATAACCGAGCCCATAACCGAGCCCATAACCGAGCCCATAACCGAGCCCATAACCGAGCCCATAACCGAGCCCATAACCGAGCCCATAACCGAGCCCATAACCGAGCCCATAACCGAGCCCATAACCGAGCCCATAACCGAGCCCATAACCGAGCCCATAACCGAGCCCATAACCGAGCCCATAACCGAGCCCATAACCGAGCCCATAACCGAGCCCATAACCGAGCCCATAACCGAGCCCATAACCGAGCCCATAACCGAGCCCATAACCGAGCCCATAACCGAGCCCATAACCGAGCCCATAACCGAGCCCATAACCGAGCCCATAACCGAGCCCATAACCGAGCCCATAACCGAGCCCATAACCGAGCCCATAACCGAGCCCATAACCGAGCCCATAACCGAGCCCATAACCGAGCCCATAACCGAGCCCATAACCGAGCCCATAACCGAGCCCATAACCGAGCCCATAACCGAGCCCATAACCGAGCCCATAACCGAGCCCATAACCGAGCCCATAACCGAGCCCATAACCGAGCCCATAACCGAGCCCATAACCGAGCCCATAACCGAGCCCATAACCGAGCCCATAACCGAGCCCATAACCGAGCCCATAACCGAGCCCATAACCGAGCCCATAACCGAGCCCATAACCGAGCCCATAACCGAGCCCATAACCGAGCCCATAACCGAGCCCATAACCGAGCCCATAACCGAGCCCATAACCGAGCCCATAACCGAGCCCATAACCGAGCCCATAACCGAGCCCATAACCGAGCCCATAACCGAGCCCATAACCGAGCCCATAACCGAGCCCATAACCGAGCCCATAACCGAGCCCATAACCGAGCCCATAACCGAGCCCATAACCGAGCCCATAACCGAGCCCATAACCGAGCCCATAACCGAGCCCATAACCGAGCCCATAACCGAGCCCATAACCGAGCCCATAACCGAGCCCATAACCGAGCCCATAACCGAGCCCATAACCGAGCCCATAACCGAGCCCATAACCGAGCCCATAACCGAGCCCATAACCGAGCCCATAACCGAGCCCATAACCGAGCCCATAACCGAGCCCATAACCGAGCCCATAACCGAGCCCATAACCGAGCCCATAACCGAGCCCATAACCGAGCCCATAACCGAGCCCATAACCGAGCCCATAACCGAGCCCATAACCGAGCCCATAACCGAGCCCATAACCGAGCCCATAACCGAGCCCATAACCGAGCCCATAACCGAGCCCATAACCGAGCCCATAACCGAGCCCATAACCGAGCCCATAACCGAGCCCATAACCGAGCCCATAACCGAGCCCATAACCGAGCCCATAACCGAGCCCATAACCGAGCCCATAACCGAGCCCATAACCGAGCCCATAACCGAGCCCATAACCGAGCCCATAACCGAGCCCATAACCGAGCCCATAACCGAGCCCATAACCGAGCCCATAACCGAGCCCATAACCGAGCCCATAACCGAGCCCATAACCGAGCCCATAACCGAGCCCATAACCGAGCCCATAACCGAGCCCATAACCGAGCCCATAACCGAGCCCATAACCGAGCCCATAACCGAGCCCATAACCGAGCCCATAACCGAGCCCATAACCGAGCCCATAACCGAGCCCATAACCGAGCCCATAACCGAGCCCATAACCGAGCCCATAACCGAGCCCATAACCGAGCCCATAACCGAGCCCATAACCGAGCCCATAACCGAGCCCATAACCGAGCCCATAACCGAGCCCATAACCGAGCCCATAACCGAGCCCATAACCGAGCCCATAACCGAGCCCATAACCGAGCCCATAACCGAGCCCATAACCGAGCCCATAACCGAGCCCATAACCGAGCCCATAACCGAGCCCATAACCGAGCCCATAACCGAGCCCATAACCGAGCCCATAACCGAGCCCATAACCGAGCCCATAACCGAGCCCATAACCGAGCCCATAACCGAGCCCATAACCGAGCCCATAACCGAGCCCATAACCGAGCCCATAACCGAGCCCATAACCGAGCCCATAACCGAGCCCATAACCGAGCCCATAACCGAGCCCATAACCGAGCCCATAACCGAGCCCATAACCGAGCCCATAACCGAGCCCATAACCGAGCCCATAACCGAGCCCATAACCGAGCCCATAACCGAGCCCATAACCGAGCCCATAACCGAGCCCATAACCGAGCCCATAACCGAGCCCATAACCGAGCCCATAACCGAGCCCATAACCGAGCCCATAACCGAGCCCATAACCGAGCCCATAACCGAGCCCATAACCGAGCCCATAACCGAGCCCATAACCGAGCCCATAACCGAGCCCATAACCGAGCCCATAACCGAGCCCATAACCGAGCCCATAACCGAGCCCATAACCGAGCCCATAACCGAGCCCATAACCGAGCCCATAACCGAGCCCATAACCGAGCCCATAACCGAGCCCATAACCGAGCCCATAACCGAGCCCATAACCGAGCCCATAACCGAGCCCATAACCGAGCCCATAACCGAGCCCATAACCGAGCCCATAACCGAGCCCATAACCGAGCCCATAACCGAGCCCATAACCGAGCCCATAACCGAGCCCATAACCGAGCCCATAACCGAGCCCATAACCGAGCCCATAACCGAGCCCATAACCGAGCCCATAACCGAGCCCATAACCGAGCCCATAACCGAGCCCATAACCGAGCCCATAACCGAGCCCATAACCGAGCCCATAACCGAGCCCATAACCGAGCCCATAACCGAGCCCATAACCGAGCCCATAACCGAGCCCATAACCGAGCCCATAACCGAGCCCATAACCGAGCCCATAACCGAGCCCATAACCGAGCCCATAACCGAGCCCATAACCGAGCCCATAACCGAGCCCATAACCGAGCCCATAACCGAGCCCATAACCGAGCCCATAACCGAGCCCATAACCGAGCCCATAACCGAGCCCATAACCGAGCCCATAACCGAGCCCATAACCGAGCCCATAACCGAGCCCATAACCGAGCCCATAACCGAGCCCATAACCGAGCCCATAACCGAGCCCATAACCGAGCCCATAACCGAGCCCATAACCGAGCCCATAACCGAGCCCATAACCGAGCCCATAACCGAGCCCATAACCGAGCCCATAACCGAGCCCATAACCGAGCCCATAACCGAGCCCATAACCGAGCCCATAACCGAGCCCATAACCGAGCCCATAACCGAGCCCATAACCGAGCCCATAACCGAGCCCATAACCGAGCCCATAACCGAGCCCATAACCGAGCCCATAACCGAGCCCATAACCGAGCCCATAACCGAGCCCATAACCGAGCCCATAACCGAGCCCATAACCGAGCCCATAACCGAGCCCATAACCGAGCCCATAACCGAGCCCATAACCGAGCCCATAACCGAGCCCATAACCGAGCCCATAACCGAGCCCATAACCGAGCCCATAACCGAGCCCATAACCGAGCCCATAACCGAGCCCATAACCGAGCCCATAACCGAGCCCATAACCGAGCCCATAACCGAGCCCATAACCGAGCCCATAACCGAGCCCATAACCGAGCCCATAACCGAGCCCATAACCGAGCCCATAACCGAGCCCATAACCGAGCCCATAACCGAGCCCATAACCGAGCCCATAACCGAGCCCATAACCGAGCCCATAACCGAGCCCATAACCGAGCCCATAACCGAGCCCATAACCGAGCCCATAACCGAGCCCATAACCGAGCCCATAACCGAGCCCATAACCGAGCCCATAACCGAGCCCATAACCGAGCCCATAACCGAGCCCATAACCGAGCCCATAACCGAGCCCATAACCGAGCCCATAACCGAGCCCATAACCGAGCCCATAACCGAGCCCATAACCGAGCCCATAACCGAGCCCATAACCGAGCCCATAACCGAGCCCATAACCGAGCCCATAACCGAGCCCATAACCGAGCCCATAACCGAGCCCATAACCGAGCCCATAACCGAGCCCATAACCGAGCCCATAACCGAGCCCATAACCGAGCCCATAACCGAGCCCATAACCGAGCCCATAACCGAGCCCATAACCGAGCCCATAACCGAGCCCATAACCGAGCCCATAACCGAGCCCATAACCGAGCCCATAACCGAGCCCATAACCGAGCCCATAACCGAGCCCATAACCGAGCCCATAACCGAGCCCATAACCGAGCCCATAACCGAGCCCATAACCGAGCCCATAACCGAGCCCATAACCGAGCCCATAACCGAGCCCATAACCGAGCCCATAACCGAGCCCATAACCGAGCCCATAACCGAGCCCATAACCGAGCCCATAACCGAGCCCATAACCGAGCCCATAACCGAGCCCATAACCGAGCCCATAACCGAGCCCATAACCGAGCCCATAACCGAGCCCATAACCGAGCCCATAACCGAGCCCATAACCGAGCCCATAACCGAGCCCATAACCGAGCCCATAACCGAGCCCATAACCGAGCCCATAACCGAGCCCATAACCGAGCCCATAACCGAGCCCATAACCGAGCCCATAACCGAGCCCATAACCGAGCCCATAACCGAGCCCATAACCGAGCCCATAACCGAGCCCATAACCGAGCCCATAACCGAGCCCATAACCGAGCCCATAACCGAGCCCATAACCGAGCCCATAACCGAGCCCATAACCGAGCCCATAACCGAGCCCATAACCGAGCCCATAACCGAGCCCATAACCGAGCCCATAACCGAGCCCATAACCGAGCCCATAACCGAGCCCATAACCGAGCCCATAACCGAGCCCATAACCGAGCCCATAACCGAGCCCATAACCGAGCCCATAACCGAGCCCATAACCGAGCCCATAACCGAGCCCATAACCGAGCCCATAACCGAGCCCATAACCGAGCCCATAACCGAGCCCATAACCGAGCCCATAACCGAGCCCATAACCGAGCCCATAACCGAGCCCATAACCGAGCCCATAACCGAGCCCATAACCGAGCCCATAACCGAGCCCATAACCGAGCCCATAACCGAGCCCATAACCGAGCCCATAACCGAGCCCATAACCGAGCCCATAACCGAGCCCATAACCGAGCCCATAACCGAGCCCATAACCGAGCCCATAACCGAGCCCATAACCGAGCCCATAACCGAGCCCATAACCGAGCCCATAACCGAGCCCATAACCGAGCCCATAACCGAGCCCATAACCGAGCCCATAACCGAGCCCATAACCGAGCCCATAACCGAGCCCATAACCGAGCCCATAACCGAGCCCATAACCGAGCCCATAACCGAGCCCATAACCGAGCCCATAACCGAGCCCATAACCGAGCCCATAACCGAGCCCATAACCGAGCCCATAACCGAGCCCATAACCGAGCCCATAACCGAGCCCATAACCGAGCCCATAACCGAGCCCATAACCGAGCCCATAACCGAGCCCATAACCGAGCCCATAACCGAGCCCATAACCGAGCCCATAACCGAGCCCATAACCGAGCCCATAACCGAGCCCATAACCGAGCCCATAACCGAGCCCATAACCGAGCCCATAACCGAGCCCATAACCGAGCCCATAACCGAGCCCATAACCGAGCCCATAACCGAGCCCATAACCGAGCCCATAACCGAGCCCATAACCGAGCCCATAACCGAGCCCATAACCGAGCCCATAACCGAGCCCATAACCGAGCCCATAACCGAGCCCATAACCGAGCCCATAACCGAGCCCATAACCGAGCCCATAACCGAGCCCATAACCGAGCCCATAACCGAGCCCATAACCGAGCCCATAACCGAGCCCATAACCGAGCCCATAACCGAGCCCATAACCGAGCCCATAACCGAGCCCATAACCGAGCCCATAACCGAGCCCATAACCGAGCCCATAACCGAGCCCATAACCGAGCCCATAACCGAGCCCATAACCGAGCCCATAACCGAGCCCATAACCGAGCCCATAACCGAGCCCATAACCGAGCCCATAACCGAGCCCATAACCGAGCCCATAACCGAGCCCATAACCGAGCCCATAACCGAGCCCATAACCGAGCCCATAACCGAGCCCATAACCGAGCCCATAACCGAGCCCATAACCGAGCCCATAACCGAGCCCATAACCGAGCCCATAACCGAGCCCATAACCGAGCCCATAACCGAGCCCATAACCGAGCCCATAACCGAGCCCATAACCGAGCCCATAACCGAGCCCATAACCGAGCCCATAACCGAGCCCATAACCGAGCCCATAACCGAGCCCATAACCGAGCCCATAACCGAGCCCATAACCGAGCCCATAACCGAGCCCATAACCGAGCCCATAACCGAGCCCATAACCGAGCCCATAACCGAGCCCATAACCGAGCCCATAACCGAGCCCATAACCGAGCCCATAACCGAGCCCATAACCGAGCCCATAACCGAGCCCATAACCGAGCCCATAACCGAGCCCATAACCGAGCCCATAACCGAGCCCATAACCGAGCCCATAACCGAGCCCATAACCGAGCCCATAACCGAGCCCATAACCGAGCCCATAACCGAGCCCATAACCGAGCCCATAACCGAGCCCATAACCGAGCCCATAACCGAGCCCATAACCGAGCCCATAACCGAGCCCATAACCGAGCCCATAACCGAGCCCATAACCGAGCCCATAACCGAGCCCATAACCGAGCCCATAACCGAGCCCATAACCGAGCCCATAACCGAGCCCATAACCGAGCCCATAACCGAGCCCATAACCGAGCCCATAACCGAGCCCATAACCGAGCCCATAACCGAGCCCATAACCGAGCCCATAACCGAGCCCATAACCGAGCCCATAACCGAGCCCATAACCGAGCCCATAACCGAGCCCATAACCGAGCCCATAACCGAGCCCATAACCGAGCCCATAACCGAGCCCATAACCGAGCCCATAACCGAGCCCATAACCGAGCCCATAACCGAGCCCATAACCGAGCCCATAACCGAGCCCATAACCGAGCCCATAACCGAGCCCATAACCGAGCCCATAACCGAGCCCATAACCGAGCCCATAACCGAGCCCATAACCGAGCCCATAACCGAGCCCATAACCGAGCCCATAACCGAGCCCATAACCGAGCCCATAACCGAGCCCATAACCGAGCCCATAACCGAGCCCATAACCGAGCCCATAACCGAGCCCATAACCGAGCCCATAACCGAGCCCATAACCGAGCCCATAACCGAGCCCATAACCGAGCCCATAACCGAGCCCATAACCGAGCCCATAACCGAGCCCATAACCGAGCCCATAACCGAGCCCATAACCGAGCCCATAACCGAGCCCATAACCGAGCCCATAACCGAGCCCATAACCGAGCCCATAACCGAGCCCATAACCGAGCCCATAACCGAGCCCATAACCGAGCCCATAACCGAGCCCATAACCGAGCCCATAACCGAGCCCATAACCGAGCCCATAACCGAGCCCATAACCGAGCCCATAACCGAGCCCATAACCGAGCCCATAACCGAGCCCATAACCGAGCCCATAACCGAGCCCATAACCGAGCCCATAACCGAGCCCATAACCGAGCCCATAACCGAGCCCATAACCGAGCCCATAACCGAGCCCATAACCGAGCCCATAACCGAGCCCATAACCGAGCCCATAACCGAGCCCATAACCGAGCCCATAACCGAGCCCATAACCGAGCCCATAACCGAGCCCATAACCGAGCCCATAACCGAGCCCATAACCGAGCCCATAACCGAGCCCATAACCGAGCCCATAACCGAGCCCATAACCGAGCCCATAACCGAGCCCATAACCGAGCCCATAACCGAGCCCATAACCGAGCCCATAACCGAGCCCATAACCGAGCCCATAACCGAGCCCATAACCGAGCCCATAACCGAGCCCATAACCGAGCCCATAACCGAGCCCATAACCGAGCCCATAACCGAGCCCATAACCGAGCCCATAACCGAGCCCATAACCGAGCCCATAACCGAGCCCATAACCGAGCCCATAACCGAGCCCATAACCGAGCCCATAACCGAGCCCATAACCGAGCCCATAACCGAGCCCATAACCGAGCCCATAACCGAGCCCATAACCGAGCCCATAACCGAGCCCATAACCGAGCCCATAACCGAGCCCATAACCGAGCCCATAACCGAGCCCATAACCGAGCCCATAACCGAGCCCATAACCGAGCCCATAACCGAGCCCATAACCGAGCCCATAACCGAGCCCATAACCGAGCCCATAACCGAGCCCATAACCGAGCCCATAACCGAGCCCATAACCGAGCCCATAACCGAGCCCATAACCGAGCCCATAACCGAGCCCATAACCGAGCCCATAACCGAGCCCATAACCGAGCCCATAACCGAGCCCATAACCGAGCCCATAACCGAGCCCATAACCGAGCCCATAACCGAGCCCATAACCGAGCCCATAACCGAGCCCATAACCGAGCCCATAACCGAGCCCATAACCGAGCCCATAACCGAGCCCATAACCGAGCCCATAACCGAGCCCATAACCGAGCCCATAACCGAGCCCATAACCGAGCCCATAACCGAGCCCATAACCGAGCCCATAACCGAGCCCATAACCGAGCCCATAACCGAGCCCATAACCGAGCCCATAACCGAGCCCATAACCGAGCCCATAACCGAGCCCATAACCGAGCCCATAACCGAGCCCATAACCGAGCCCATAACCGAGCCCATAACCGAGCCCATAACCGAGCCCATAACCGAGCCCATAACCGAGCCCATAACCGAGCCCATAACCGAGCCCATAACCGAGCCCATAACCGAGCCCATAACCGAGCCCATAACCGAGCCCATAACCGAGCCCATAACCGAGCCCATAACCGAGCCCATAACCGAGCCCATAACCGAGCCCATAACCGAGCCCATAACCGAGCCCATAACCGAGCCCATAACCGAGCCCATAACCGAGCCCATAACCGAGCCCATAACCGAGCCCATAACCGAGCCCATAACCGAGCCCATAACCGAGCCCATAACCGAGCCCATAACCGAGCCCATAACCGAGCCCATAACCGAGCCCATAACCGAGCCCATAACCGAGCCCATAACCGAGCCCATAACCGAGCCCATAACCGAGCCCATAACCGAGCCCATAACCGAGCCCATAACCGAGCCCATAACCGAGCCCATAACCGAGCCCATAACCGAGCCCATAACCGAGCCCATAACCGAGCCCATAACCGAGCCCATAACCGAGCCCATAACCGAGCCCATAACCGAGCCCATAACCGAGCCCATAACCGAGCCCATAACCGAGCCCATAACCGAGCCCATAACCGAGCCCATAACCGAGCCCATAACCGAGCCCATAACCGAGCCCATAACCGAGCCCATAACCGAGCCCATAACCGAGCCCATAACCGAGCCCATAACCGAGCCCATAACCGAGCCCATAACCGAGCCCATAACCGAGCCCATAACCGAGCCCATAACCGAGCCCATAACCGAGCCCATAACCGAGCCCATAACCGAGCCCATAACCGAGCCCATAACCGAGCCCATAACCGAGCCCATAACCGAGCCCATAACCGAGCCCATAACCGAGCCCATAACCGAGCCCATAACCGAGCCCATAACCGAGCCCATAACCGAGCCCATAACCGAGCCCATAACCGAGCCCATAACCGAGCCCATAACCGAGCCCATAACCGAGCCCATAACCGAGCCCATAACCGAGCCCATAACCGAGCCCATAACCGAGCCCATAACCGAGCCCATAACCGAGCCCATAACCGAGCCCATAACCGAGCCCATAACCGAGCCCATAACCGAGCCCATAACCGAGCCCATAACCGAGCCCATAACCGAGCCCATAACCGAGCCCATAACCGAGCCCATAACCGAGCCCATAACCGAGCCCATAACCGAGCCCATAACCGAGCCCATAACCGAGCCCATAACCGAGCCCATAACCGAGCCCATAACCGAGCCCATAACCGAGCCCATAACCGAGCCCATAACCGAGCCCATAACCGAGCCCATAACCGAGCCCATAACCGAGCCCATAACCGAGCCCATAACAACCGAGCCCATAACCGAGCCCATAACCGAGCCCATAACCGAGCCCATAACCGAGCCCATAACCGAGCCCATAACCGAGCCCATAACCGAGCCCATAACCGAGCCCATAACCGAGCCCATAACCGAGCCCATAACCGAGCCCATAACCGAGCCCATAACCGAGCCCATAACCGAGCCCATAACCGAGCCCATAACCGAGCCCATAACCGAGCCCATAACCGAGCCCATAACCGAGCCCATAACCGAGCCCATAACCGAGCCCATAACCGAGCCCATAACCGAGCCCATAACCGAGCCCATAACCGAGCCCATAACCGAGCCCATAACCGAGCCCATAACCGAGCCCATAACCGAGCCCATAACCGAGCCCATAACCGAGCCCATAACCGAGCCCATAACCGAGCCCATAACCGAGCCCATAACCGAGCCCATAACCGAGCCCATAACCGAGCCCATAACCGAGCCCATAACCGAGCCCATAACCGAGCCCATAACCGAGCCCATAACCGAGCCCATAACCGAGCCCATAACCGAGCCCATAACCGAGCCCATAACCGAGCCCATAACCGAGCCCATAACCGAGCCCATAACCGAGCCCATAACCGAGCCCATAACCGAGCCCATAACCGAGCCCATAACCGAGCCCATAACCGAGCCCATAACCGAGCCCATAACCGAGCCCATAACCGAGCCCATAACCGAGCCCATAACCGAGCCCATAACCGAGCCCATAACCGAGCCCATAACCGAGCCCATAACCGAGCCCATAACCGAGCCCATAACCGAGCCCATAACCGAGCCCATAACCGAGCCCATAACCGAGCCCATAACCGAGCCCATAACCGAGCCCATAACCGAGCCCATAACCGAGCCCATAACCGAGCCCATAACCGAGCCCATAACCGAGCCCATAACCGAGCCCATAACCGAGCCCATAACCGAGCCCATAACCGAGCCCATAACCGAGCCCATAACCGAGCCCATAACCGAGCCCATAACCGAGCCCATAACCGAGCCCATAACCGAGCCCATAACCGAGCCCATAACCGAGCCCATAACCGAGCCCATAACCGAGCCCATAACCGAGCCCATAACCGAGCCCATAACCGAGCCCATAACCGAGCCCATAACCGAGCCCATAACCGAGCCCATAACCGAGCCCATAACCGAGCCCATAACCGAGCCCATAACCGAGCCCATAACCGAGCCCATAACCGAGCCCATAACCGAGCCCATAACCGAGCCCATAACCGAGCCCATAACCGAGCCCATAACCGAGCCCATAACCGAGCCCATAACCGAGCCCATAACCGAGCCCATAACCGAGCCCATAACCGAGCCCATAACCGAGCCCATAACCGAGCCCATAACCGAGCCCATAACCGAGCCCATAACCGAGCCCATAACCGAGCCCATAACCGAGCCCATAACCGAGCCCATAACCGAGCCCATAACCGAGCCCATAACCGAGCCCATAACCGAGCCCATAACCGAGCCCATAACCGAGCCCATAACCGAGCCCATAACCGAGCCCATAACCGAGCCCATAACCGAGCCCATAACCGAGCCCATAACCGAGCCCATAACCGAGCCCATAACCGAGCCCATAACCGAGCCCATAACCGAGCCCATAACCGAGCCCATAACCGAGCCCATAACCGAGCCCATAACCGAGCCCATAACCGAGCCCATAACCGAGCCCATAACCGAGCCCATAACCGAGCCCATAACCGAGCCCATAACCGAGCCCATAACCGAGCCCATAACCGAGCCCATAACCGAGCCCATAACCGAGCCCATAACCGAGCCCATAACCGAGCCCATAACCGAGCCCATAACCGAGCCCATAACCGAGCCCATAACCGAGCCCATAACCGAGCCCATAACCGAGCCCATAACCGAGCCCATAACCGAGCCCATAACCGAGCCCATAACCGAGCCCATAACCGAGCCCATAACCGAGCCCATAACCGAGCCCATAACCGAGCCCATAACCGAGCCCATAACCGAGCCCATAACCGAGCCCATAACCGAGCCCATAACCGAGCCCATAACCGAGCCCATAACCGAGCCCATAACCGAGCCCATAACCGAGCCCATAACCGAGCCCATAACCGAGCCCATAACCGAGCCCATAACCGAGCCCATAACCGAGCCCATAACCGAGCCCATAACCGAGCCCATAACCGAGCCCATAACCGAGCCCATAACCGAGCCCATAACCACGCGCCCATAACCGAGCCCATAACCGAGCCCATAACCGAGCCCATAACCGAGCCCATAACCGAGCCCATAACCGAGCCCATAACCGAGCCCATAACCGAGCCCATAACCGAGCCCATAACCGAGCCCATAACCGAGCCCATAACCGAGCCCATAACCGAGCCCATAACCGAGCCCATAACCGAGCCCATAACCGAGCCCATAACCGAGCCCATAACCGAGCCCATAACCGAGCCCATAACCGAGCCCATAACCGAGCCCATAACCGAGCCCATAACCGAGCCCATAACCGAGCCCATAACCGAGCCCATAACCGAGCCCATAACCGAGCCCATAACCGAGCCCATAACCGAGCCCATAACCGAGCCCATAACCGAGCCCATAACCGAGCCCATAACCGAGCCCATAACCGAGCCCATAACCGAGCCCATAACCGAGCCCATAACCGAGCCCATAACCGAGCCCATAACCGAGCCCATAACCGAGCCCATAACCGAGCCCATAACCGAGCCCATAACCGAGCCCATAACCGAGCCCATAACCGAGCCCATAACCGAGCCCATAACCGAGCCCATAACCGAGCCCATAACCGAGCCCATAACCGAGCCCATAACCGAGCCCATAACCGAGCCCATAACCGAGCCCATAACCGAGCCCATAACCGAGCCCATAACCGAGCCCATAACCGAGCCCATAACCGAGCCCATAACCGAGCCCATAACCGAGCCCATAACCGAGCCCATAACCGAGCCCATAACCGAGCCCATAACCGAGCCCATAACCGAGCCCATAACCGAGCCCATAACCGAGCCCATAACCGAGCCCATAACCGAGCCCATAACCGAGCCCATAACCGAGCCCATAACCGAGCCCATAACCGAGCCCATAACCGAGCCCATAACCGAGCCCATAACCGAGCCCATAACCGAGCCCATAACCGAGCCCATAACCGAGCCCATAACCGAGCCCATAACCGAGCCCATAACCGAGCCCATAACCGAGCCCATAACCGAGCCCATAACCGAGCCCATAACCGAGCCCATAACCGAGCCCATAACCGAGCCCATAACCGAGCCCATAACCGAGCCCATAACCGAGCCCATAACCGAGCCCATAACCGAGCCCATAACCGAGCCCATAACCGAGCCCATAACCGAGCCCATAACCGAGCCCATAACCGAGCCCATAACCGAGCCCATAACCGAGCCCATAACCGAGCCCATAACCGAGCCCATAACCGAGCCCATAACCGAGCCCATAACCGAGCCCATAACCGAGCCCATAACCGAGCCCATAACCGAGCCCATAACCGAGCCCATAACCGAGCCCATAACCGAGCCCATAACCGAGCCCATAACCGAGCCCATAACCGAGCCCATAACCGAGCCCATAACCGAGCCCATAACCGAGCCCATAACCGAGCCCATAACCGAGCCCATAACCGAGCCCATAACCGAGCCCATAACCGAGCCCATAACCGAGCCCATAACCGAGCCCATAACCGAGCCCATAACCGAGCCCATAACCGAGCCCATAACCGAGCCCATAACCGAGCCCATAACCGAGCCCATAACCGAGCCCATAACCGAGCCCATAACCGAGCCCATAACCGAGCCCATAACCGAGCCCATAACCGAGCCCATAACCGAGCCCATAACCGAGCCCATAACCGAGCCCATAACCGAGCCCATAACCGAGCCCATAACCGAGCCCATAACCGAGCCCATAACCGAGCCCATAACCGAGCCCATAACCGAGCCCATAACCGAGCCCATAACCGAGCCCATAACCGAGCCCATAACCGAGCCCATAACCGAGCCCATAACCGAGCCCATAACCGAGCCCATAACCGAGCCCATAACCGAGCCCATAACCGAGCCCATAACCGAGCCCATAACCGAGCCCATAACCGAGCCCATAACCGAGCCCATAACCGAGCCCATAACCGAGCCCATAACCGAGCCCATAACCGAGCCCATAACCGAGCCCATAACCGAGCCCATAACCGAGCCCATAACCGAGCCCATAACCGAGCCCATAACCGAGCCCATAACCGAGCCCATAACCGAGCCCATAACCGAGCCCATAACCGAGCCCATAACCGAGCCCATAACCGAGCCCATAACCGAGCCCATAACCGAGCCCATAACCGAGCCCATAACCGAGCCCATAACCGAGCCCATAACCGAGCCCATAACCGAGCCCATAACCGAGCCCATAACCGAGCCCATAACCGAGCCCATAACCGAGCCCATAACCGAGCCCATAACCGAGCCCATAACCGAGCCCATAACCGAGCCCATAACCGAGCCCATAACCGAGCCCATAACCGAGCCCATAACCGAGCCCATAACCGAGCCCATAACCGAGCCCATAACCGAGCCCATAACCGAGCCCATAACCGAGCCCATAACCGAGCCCATAACCGAGCCCATAACCGAGCCCATAACCGAGCCCATAACCGAGCCCATAACCGAGCCCATAACCGAGCCCATAACCGAGCCCATAACCGAGCCCATAACCGAGCCCATAACCGAGCCCATAACCGAGCCCATAACCGAGCCCATAACCGAGCCCATAACCGAGCCCATAACCGAGCCCATAACCGAGCCCATAACCGAGCCCATAACCGAGCCCATAACCGAGCCCATAACCGAGCCCATAACCGAGCCCATAACCGAGCCCATAACCGAGCCCATAACCGAGCCCATAACCGAGCCCATAACCGAGCCCATAACCGAGCCCATAACCGAGCCCATAACCGAGCCCATAACCGAGCCCATAACCGAGCCCATAACCGAGCCCATAACCGAGCCCATAACCGAGCCCATAACCGAGCCCATAACCGAGCCCATAACCGAGCCCATAACCGAGCCCATAACCGAGCCCATAACCGAGCCCATAACCGAGCCCATAACCGAGCCCATAACCGAGCCCATAACCGAGCCCATAACCGAGCCCATAACCGAGCCCATAACCGAGCCCATAACCGAGCCCATAACCGAGCCCATAACCGAGCCCATAACCGAGCCCATAACCGAGCCCATAACCGAGCCCATAACCGAGCCCATAACCGAGCCCATAACCGAGCCCATAACCGAGCCCATAACCGAGCCCATAACCGAGCCCATAACCGAGCCCATAACCGAGCCCATAACCGAGCCCATAACCGAGCCCATAACCGAGCCCATAACCGAGCCCATAACCGAGCCCATAACCGAGCCCATAACCGAGCCCATAACCGAGCCCATAACCGAGCCCATAACCGAGCCCATAACCGAGCCCATAACCGAGCCCATAACCGAGCCCATAACCGAGCCCATAACCGAGCCCATAACCGAGCCCATAACCGAGCCCATAACCGAGCCCATAACCGAGCCCATAACCGAGCCCATAACCGAGCCCATAACCGAGCCCATAACCGAGCCCATAACCGAGCCCATAACCGAGCCCATAACCGAGCCCATAACCGAGCCCATAACCGAGCCCATAACCGAGCCCATAACCGAGCCCATAACCGAGCCCATAACCGAGCCCATAACCGAGCCCATAACCGAGCCCATAACCGAGCCCATAACCGAGCCCATAACCGAGCCCATAACCGAGCCCATAACCGAGCCCATAACCGAGCCCATAACCGAGCCCATAACCGAGCCCATAACCGAGCCCATAACCGAGCCCATAACCGAGCCCATAACCGAGCCCATAACCGAGCCCATAACCGAGCCCATAACCGAGCCCATAACCGAGCCCATAACCGAGCCCATAACCGAGCCCATAACCGAGCCCATAACCGAGCCCATAACCGAGCCCATAACCGAGCCCATAACCGAGCCCATAACCGAGCCCATAACCGAGCCCATAACCGAGCCCATAACCGAGCCCATAACCGAGCCCATAACCGAGCCCATAACCGAGCCCATAACCGAGCCCATAACCGAGCCCATAACCGAGCCCATAACCGAGCCCATAACCGAGCCCATAACCGAGCCCATAACCGAGCCCATAACCGAGCCCATAACCGAGCCCATAACCGAGCCCATAACCGAGCCCATAACCGAGCCCATAACCGAGCCCATAACCGAGCCCATAACCGAGCCCATAACCGAGCCCATAACCGAGCCCATAACCGAGCCCATAACCGAGCCCATAACCGAGCCCATAACCGAGCCCATAACCGAGCCCATAACCGAGCCCATAACCGAGCCCATAACCGAGCCCATAACCGAGCCCATAACCGAGCCCATAACCGAGCCCATAACCGAGCCCATAACCGAGCCCATAACCGAGCCCATAACCGAGCCCATAACCGAGCCCATAACCGAGCCCATAACCGAGCCCATAACCGAGCCCATAACCGAGCCCATAACCGAGCCCATAACCGAGCCCATAACCGAGCCCATAACCGAGCCCATAACCGAGCCCATAACCGAGCCCATAACCGAGCCCATAACCGAGCCCATAACCGAGCCCATAACCGAGCCCATAACCGAGCCCATAACCGAGCCCATAACCGAGCCCATAACCGAGCCCATAACCGAGCCCATAACCGAGCCCATAACCGAGCCCATAACCGAGCCCATAACCGAGCCCATAACCGAGCCCATAACCGAGCCCATAACCGAGCCCATAACCGAGCCCATAACCGAGCCCATAACCGAGCCCATAACCGAGCCCATAACCGAGCCCATAACCGAGCCCATAACCGAGCCCATAACCGAGCCCATAACCGAGCCCATAACCGAGCCCATAACCGAGCCCATAACCGAGCCCATAACCGAGCCCATAACCGAGCCCATAACCGAGCCCATAACCGAGCCCATAACCGAGCCCATAACCGAGCCCATAACCGAGCCCATAACCGAGCCCATAACCGAGCCCATAACCGAGCCCATAACCGAGCCCATAACCGAGCCCATAACCGAGCCCATAACCGAGCCCATAACCGAGCCCATAACCGAGCCCATAACCGAGCCCATAACCGAGCCCATAACCGAGCCCATAACCGAGCCCATAACCGAGCCCATAACCGGCCCATAACCGAGCCCATAACCGAGCCCATAACCGAGCCCATAACCGAGCCCATAACCGAGCCCATAACCGAGCCCATAACCGAGCCCATAACCGAGCCCATAACCGAGCCCATAACCGAGCCCATAACCGAGCCCATAACCGAGCCCATAACCGAGCCCATAACCGAGCCCATAACCGAGCCCATAACCGAGCCCATAACCGAGCCCATAACCGAGCCCATAACCGAGCCCATAACCGAGCCCATAACCGAGCCCATAACCGAGCCCATAACCGAGCCCATAACCGAGCCCATAACCGAGCCCATAACCGAGCCCATAACCGAGCCCATAACCGAGCCCATAACCGAGCCCATAACCGAGCCCATAACCGAGCCCATAACCGAGCCCATAACCGAGCCCATAACCGAGCCCATAACCGAGCCCATAACCGAGCCCATAACCGAGCCCATAACCGAGCCCATAACCGAGCCCATAACCGAGCCCATAACCGAGCCCATAACCGAGCCCATAACCGAGCCCATAACCGAGCCCATAACCGAGCCCATAACCGAGCCCATAACCGAGCCCATAACCGAGCCCATAACCGAGCCCATAACCGAGCCCATAACCGAGCCCATAACCGAGCCCATAACCGAGCCCATAACCGAGCCCATAACCGAGCCCATAACCGAGCCCATAACCGAGCCCATAACCGAGCCCATAACCGAGCCCATAACCGAGCCCATAACCGAGCCCATAACCGAGCCCATAACCGAGCCCATAACCGAGCCCATAACCGAGCCCATAACCGAGCCCATAACCGAGCCCATAACCGAGCCCATAACCGAGCCCATAACCGAGCCCATAACCGAGCCCATAACCGAGCCCATAACCGAGCCCATAACCGAGCCCATAACCGAGCCCATAACCGAGCCCATAACCGAGCCCATAACCGAGCCCATAACCGAGCCCATAACCGAGCCCATAACCGAGCCCATAACCGAGCCCATAACCGAGCCCATAACCGAGCCCATAACCGAGCCCATAACCGAGCCCATAACCGAGCCCATAACCGAGCCCATAACCGAGCCCATAACCGAGCCCATAACCGAGCCCATAACCGAGCCCATAACCGAGCCCATAACCGAGCCCATAACCGAGCCCATAACCGAGCCCATAACCGAGCCCATAACCGAGCCCATAACCGAGCCCATAACCGAGCCCATAACCGAGCCCATAACCGAGCCCATAACCGAGCCCATAACCGAGCCCATAACCGAGCCCATAACCGAGCCCATAACCGAGCCCATAACCGAGCCCATAACCGAGCCCATAACCGAGCCCATAACCGAGCCCATAACCGAGCCCATAACCGAGCCCATAACCGAGCCCATAACCGAGCCCATAACCGAGCCCATAACCGAGCCCATAACCGAGCCCATAACCGAGCCCATAACCGAGCCCATAACCGAGCCCATAACCGAGCCCATAACCGAGCCCATAACCGAGCCCATAACCGAGCCCATAACCGAGCCCATAACCGAGCCCATAACCGAGCCCATAACCGAGCCCATAACCGAGCCCATAACCGAGCCCATAACCGAGCCCATAACCGAGCCCATAACCGAGCCCATAACCGAGCCCATAACCGAGCCCATAACCGAGCCCATAACCGAGCCCATAACCGAGCCCATAACCGAGCCCATAACCGAGCCCATAACCGAGCCCATAACCGAGCCCATAACCGAGCCCATAACCGAGCCCATAACCGAGCCCATAACCGAGCCCATAACCGAGCCCATAACCGAGCCCATAACCGAGCCCATAACCGAGCCCATAACCGAGCCCATAACCGAGCCCATAACCGAGCCCATAACCGAGCCCATAACCGAGCCCATAACCGAGCCCATAACCGAGCCCATAACCGAGCCCATAACCGAGCCCATAACCGAGCCCATAACCGAGCCCATAACCGAGCCCATAACCGAGCCCATAACCGAGCCCATAACCGAGCCCATAACCGAGCCCATAACCGAGCCCATAACCGAGCCCATAACCGAGCCCATAACCGAGCCCATAACCGAGCCCATAACCGAGCCCATAACCGAGCCCATAACCGAGCCCATAACCGAGCCCATAACCGAGCCCATAACCGAGCCCATAACCGAGCCCATAACCGAGCCCATAACCGAGCCCATAACCGAGCCCATAACCGAGCCCATAACCGAGCCCATAACCGAGCCCATAACCGAGCCCATAACCGAGCCCATAACCGAGCCCATAACCGAGCCCATAACCGAGCCCATAACCGAGCCCATAACCGAGCCCATAACCGAGCCCATAACCGAGCCCATAACCGAGCCCATAACCGAGCCCATAACCGAGCCCATAACCGAGCCCATAACCGAGCCCATAACCGAGCCCATAACCGAGCCCATAACCGAGCCCATAACCGAGCCCATAACCGAGCCCATAACCGAGCCCATAACCGAGCCCATAACCGAGCCCATAACCGAGCCCATAACCGAGCCCATAACCGAGCCCATAACCGAGCCCATAACCGAGCCCATAACCGAGCCCATAACCGAGCCCATAACCGAGCCCATAACCGAGCCCATAACCGAGCCCATAACCGAGCCCATAACCGAGCCCATAACCGAGCCCATAACCGAGCCCATAACCGAGCCCATAACCGAGCCCATAACCGAGCCCATAACCGAGCCCATAACCGAGCCCATAACCGAGCCCATAACCGAGCCCATAACCGAGCCCATAACCGAGCCCATAACCGAGCCCATAACCGAGCCCATAACCGAGCCCATAACCGAGCCCATAACCGAGCCCATAACCGAGCCCATAACCGAGCCCATAACCGAGCCCATAACCGAGCCCATAACCGAGCCCATAACCGAGCCCATAACCGAGCCCATAACCGAGCCCATAACCGAGCCCATAACCGAGCCCATAACCGAGCCCATAACCGAGCCCATAACCGAGCCCATAACCGAGCCCATAACCGAGCCCATAACCGAGCCCATAACCGAGCCCATAACCGAGCCCATAACCGAGCCCATAACCGAGCCCATAACCGAGCCCATAACCGAGCCCATAACCGAGCCCATAACCGAGCCCATAACCGAGCCCATAACCGAGCCCATAACCGAGCCCATAACCGAGCCCATAACCGAGCCCATAACCGAGCCCATAACCGAGCCCATAACCGAGCCCATAACCGAGCCCATAACCGAGCCCATAACCGAGCCCATAACCGAGCCCATAACCGAGCCCATAACCGAGCCCATAACCGAGCCCATAACCGAGCCCATAACCGAGCCCATAACCGAGCCCATAACCGAGCCCATAACCGAGCCCATAACCGAGCCCATAACCGAGCCCATAACCGAGCCCATAACCGAGCCCATAACCGAGCCCATAACCGAGCCCATAACCGAGCCCATAACCGAGCCCATAACCGAGCCCATAACCGAGCCCATAACCGAGCCCATAACCGAGCCCATAACCGAGCCCATAACCGAGCCCATAACCGAGCCCATAACCGAGCCCATAACCGAGCCCATAACCGAGCCCATAACCGAGCCCATAACCGAGCCCATAACCGAGCCCATAACCGAGCCCATAACCGAGCCCATAACCGAGCCCATAACCGAGCCCATAACCGAGCCCATAACCGAGCCCATAACCGAGCCCATAACCGAGCCCATAACCGAGCCCATAACCGAGCCCATAACCGAGCCCATAACCGAGCCCATAACCGAGCCCATAACCGAGCCCATAACCGAGCCCATAACCGAGCCCATAACCGAGCCCATAACCGAGCCCATAACCGAGCCCATAACCGAGCCCATAACCGAGCCCATAACCGAGCCCATAACCGAGCCCATAACCGAGCCCATAACCGAGCCCATAACCGAGCCCATAACCGAGCCCATAACCGAGCCCATAACCGAGCCCATAACCGAGCCCATAACCGAGCCCATAACCGAGCCCATAACCGAGCCCATAACCGAGCCCATAACCGAGCCCATAACCGAGCCCATAACCGAGCCCATAACCGAGCCCATAACCGAGCCCATAACCGAGCCCATAACCGAGCCCATAACCGAGCCCATAACCGAGCCCATAACCGAGCCCATAACCGAGCCCATAACCGAGCCCATAACCGAGCCCATAACCGAGCCCATAACCGAGCCCATAACCGAGCCCATAACCGAGCCCATAACCGAGCCCATAACCGAGCCCATAACCGAGCCCATAACCGAGCCCATAACCGAGCCCATAACCGAGCCCATAACCGAGCCCATAACCGAGCCCATAACCGAGCCCATAACCGAGCCCATAACCGAGCCCATAACCGAGCCCATAACCGAGCCCATAACCGAGCCCATAACCGAGCCCATAACCGAGCCCATAACCGAGCCCATAACCGAGCCCATAACCGAGCCCATAACCGAGCCCATAACCGAGCCCATAACCGAGCCCATAACCGAGCCCATAACCGAGCCCATAACCGAGCCCATAACCGAGCCCATAACCGAGCCCATAACCGAGCCCATAACCGAGCCCATAACCGAGCCCATAACCGAGCCCATAACCGAGCCCATAACCGAGCCCATAACCGAGCCCATAACCGAGCCCATAACCGAGCCCATAACCGAGCCCATAACCGAGCCCATAACCGAGCCCATAACCGAGCCCATAACCGAGCCCATAACCGAGCCCATAACCGAGCCCATAACCGAGCCCATAACCGAGCCCATAACCGAGCCCATAACCGAGCCCATAACCGAGCCCATAACCGAGCCCATAACCGAGCCCATAACCGAGCCCATAACCGAGCCCATAACCGAGCCCATAACCGAGCCCATAACCGAGCCCATAACCGAGCCCATAACCGAGCCCATAACCGAGCCCATAACCGAGCCCATAACCGAGCCCATAACCGAGCCCATAACCGAGCCCATAACCGAGCCCATAACCGAGCCCATAACCGAGCCCATAACCGAGCCCATAACCGAGCCCATAACCGAGCCCATAACCGAGCCCATAACCGAGCCCATAACCGAGCCCATAACCGAGCCCATAACCGAGCCCATAACCGAGCCCATAACCGAGCCCATAACCGAGCCCATAACCGAGCCCATAACCGAGCCCATAACCGAGCCCATAACCGAGCCCATAACCGAGCCCATAACCGAGCCCATAACCGAGCCCATAACCGAGCCCATAACCGAGCCCATAACCGAGCCCATAACCGAGCCCATAACCGAGCCCATAACCGAGCCCATAACCGAGCCCATAACCGAGCCCATAACCGAGCCCATAACCGAGCCCATAACCGAGCCCATAACCGAGCCCATAACCGAGCCCATAACCGAGCCCATAACCGAGCCCATAACCGAGCCCATAACCGAGCCCATAACCGAGCCCATAACCGAGCCCATAACCGAGCCCATAACCGAGCCCATAACCGAGCCCATAACCGAGCCCATAACCGAGCCCATAACCGAGCCCATAACCGAGCCCATAACCGAGCCCATAACCGAGCCCATAACCGAGCCCATAACCGAGCCCATAACCGAGCCCATAACCGAGCCCATAACCGAGCCCATAACCGAGCCCATAACCGAGCCCATAACCGAGCCCATAACCGAGCCCATAACCGAGCCCATAACCGAGCCCATAACCGAGCCCATAACCGAGCCCATAACCGAGCCCATAACCGAGCCCATAACCGAGCCCATAACCGAGCCCATAACCGAGCCCATAACCGAGCCCATAACCGAGCCCATAACCGAGCCCATAACCGAGCCCATAACCGAGCCCATAACCGAGCCCATAACCGAGCCCATAACCGAGCCCATAACCGAGCCCATAACCGAGCCCATAACCGAGCCCATAACCGAGCCCATAACCGAGCCCATAACCGAGCCCATAACCGAGCCCATAACCGAGCCCATAACCGAGCCCATAACCGAGCCCATAACCGAGCCCATAACCGAGCCCATAACCGAGCCCATAACCGAGCCCATAACCGAGCCCATAACCGAGCCCATAACCGAGCCCATAACCGAGCCCATAACCGAGCCCATAACCGAGCCCATAACCGAGCCCATAACCGAGCCCATAACCGAGCCCATAACCGAGCCCATAACCGAGCCCATAACCGAGCCCATAACCGAGCCCATAACCGAGCCCATAACCGAGCCCATAACCGAGCCCATAACCGAGCCCATAACCGAGCCCATAACCGAGCCCATAACCGAGCCCATAACCGAGCCCATAACCGAGCCCATAACCGAGCCCATAACCGAGCCCATAACCGAGCCCATAACCGAGCCCATAACCGAGCCCATAACCGAGCCCATAACCGAGCCCATAACCGAGCCCATAACCGAGCCCATAACCGAGCCCATAACCGAGCCCATAACCGAGCCCATAACCGAGCCCATAACCGAGCCCATAACCGAGCCCATAACCGAGCCCATAACCGAGCCCATAACCGAGCCCATAACCGAGCCCATAACCGAGCCCATAACCGAGCCCATAACCGAGCCCATAACCGAGCCCATAACCGAGCCCATAACCGAGCCCATAACCGAGCCCATAACCGAGCCCATAACCGAGCCCATAACCGAGCCCATAACCGAGCCCATAACCGAGCCCATAACCGAGCCCATAACCGAGCCCATAACCGAGCCCATAACCGAGCCCATAACCGAGCCCATAACCGAGCCCATAACCGAGCCCATAACCGAGCCCATAACCGAGCCCATAACCGAGCCCATAACCGAGCCCATAACCGAGCCCATAACCGAGCCCATAACCGAGCCCATAACCGAGCCCATAACCGAGCCCATAACCGAGCCCATAACCGAGCCCATAACCGAGCCCATAACCGAGCCCATAACCGAGCCCATAACCGAGCCCATAACCGAGCCCATAACCGAGCCCATAACCGAGCCCATAACCGAGCCCATAACCGAGCCCATAACCGAGCCCATAACCGAGCCCATAACCGAGCCCATAACCGAGCCCATAACCGAGCCCATAACCGAGCCCATAACCGAGCCCATAACCGAGCCCATAACCGAGCCCATAACCGAGCCCATAACCGAGCCCATAACCGAGCCCATAACCGAGCCCATAACCGAGCCCATAACCGAGCCCATAACCGAGCCCATAACCGAGCCCATAACCGAGCCCATAACCGAGCCCATAACCGAGCCCATAACCGAGCCCATAACCGAGCCCATAACCGAGCCCATAACCGAGCCCATAACCGAGCCCATAACCGAGCCCATAACCGAGCCCATAACCGAGCCCATAACCGAGCCCATAACCGAGCCCATAACCGAGCCCATAACCGAGCCCATAACCGAGCCCATAACCGAGCCCATAACCGAGCCCATAACCGAGCCCATAACCGAGCCCATAACCGAGCCCATAACCGAGCCCATAACCGAGCCCATAACCGAGCCCATAACCGAGCCCATAACCGAGCCCATAACCGAGCCCATAACCGAGCCCATAACCGAGCCCATAACCGAGCCCATAACCGAGCCCATAACCGAGCCCATAACCGAGCCCATAACCGAGCCCATAACCGAGCCCATAACCGAGCCCATAACCGAGCCCATAACCGAGCCCATAACCGAGCCCATAACCGAGCCCATAACCGAGCCCATAACCGAGCCCATAACCGAGCCCATAACCGAGCCCATAACCGAGCCCATAACCGAGCCCATAACCGAGCCCATAACCGAGCCCATAACCGAGCCCATAACCGAGCCCATAACCGAGCCCATAACCGAGCCCATAACCGAGCCCATAACCGAGCCCATAACCGAGCCCATAACCGAGCCCATAACCGAGCCCATAACCGAGCCCATAACCGAGCCCATAACCGAGCCCATAACCGAGCCCATAACCGAGCCCATAACCGAGCCCATAACCGAGCCCATAACCGAGCCCATAACCGAGCCCATAACCGAGCCCATAACCGAGCCCATAACCGAGCCCATAACCGAGCCCATAACCGAGCCCATAACCGAGCCCATAACCGAGCCCATAACCGAGCCCATAACCGAGCCCATAACCGAGCCCATAACCGAGCCCATAACCGAGCCCATAACCGAGCCCATAACCGAGCCCATAACCGAGCCCATAACCGAGCCCATAACCGAGCCCATAACCGAGCCCATAACCGAGCCCATAACCGAGCCCATAACCGAGCCCATAACCGAGCCCATAACCGAGCCCATAACCGAGCCCATAACCGAGCCCATAACCGAGCCCATAACCGAGCCCATAACCGAGCCCATAACCGAGCCCATAACCGAGCCCATAACCGAGCCCATAACCGAGCCCATAACCGAGCCCATAACCGAGCCCATAACCGAGCCCATAACCGAGCCCATAACCGAGCCCATAACCGAGCCCATAACCGAGCCCATAACCGAGCCCATAACCGAGCCCATAACCGAGCCCATAACCGAGCCCATAACCGAGCCCATAACCGAGCCCATAACCGAGCCCATAACCGAGCCCATAACCGAGCCCATAACCGAGCCCATAACCGAGCCCATAACCGAGCCCATAACCGAGCCCATAACCGAGCCCATAACCGAGCCCATAACCGAGCCCATAACCGAGCCCATAACCGAGCCCATAACCGAGCCCATAACCGAGCCCATAACCGAGCCCATAACCGAGCCCATAACCGAGCCCATAACCGAGCCCATAACCGAGCCCATAACCGAGCCCATAACCGAGCCCATAACCGAGCCCATAACCGAGCCCATAACCGAGCCCATAACCGAGCCCATAACCGAGCCCATAACCGAGCCCATAACCGAGCCCATAACCGAGCCCATAACCGAGCCCATAACCGAGCCCATAACCGAGCCCATAACCGAGCCCATAACCGAGCCCATAACCGAGCCCATAACCGAGCCCATAACCGAGCCCATAACCGAGCCCATAACCGAGCCCATAACCGAGCCCATAACCGAGCCCATAACCGAGCCCATAACCGAGCCCATAACCGAGCCCATAACCGAGCCCATAACCGAGCCCATAACCGAGCCCATAACCGAGCCCATAACCGAGCCCATAACCGAGCCCATAACCGAGCCCATAACCGAGCCCATAACCGAGCCCATAACCGAGCCCATAACCGAGCCCATAACCGAGCCCATAACCGAGCCCATAACCGAGCCCATAACCGAGCCCATAACCGAGCCCATAACCGAGCCCATAACCGAGCCCATAACCGAGCCCATAACCGAGCCCATAACCGAGCCCATAACCGAGCCCATAACCGAGCCCATAACCGAGCCCATAACCGAGCCCATAACCGAGCCCATAACCGAGCCCATAACCGAGCCCATAACCGAGCCCATAACCGAGCCCATAACCGAGCCCATAACCGAGCCCATAACCGAGCCCATAACCGAGCCCATAACCGAGCCCATAACCGAGCCCATAACCGAGCCCATAACCGAGCCCATAACCGAGCCCATAACCGAGCCCATAACCGAGCCCATAACCGAGCCCATAACCGAGCCCATAACCGAGCCCATAACCGAGCCCATAACCGAGCCCATAACCGAGCCCATAACCGAGCCCATAACCGAGCCCATAACCGAGCCCATAACCGAGCCCATAACCGAGCCCATAACCGAGCCCATAACCGAGCCCATAACCGAGCCCATAACCGAGCCCATAACCGAGCCCATAACCGAGCCCATAACCGAGCCCATAACCGAGCCCATAACCGAGCCCATAACCGAGCCCATAACCGAGCCCATAACCGAGCCCATAACCGAGCCCATAACCGAGCCCATAACCGAGCCCATAACCGAGCCCATAACCGAGCCCATAACCGAGCCCATAACCGAGCCCATAACCGAGCCCATAACCGAGCCCATAACCGAGCCCATAACCGAGCCCATAACCGAGCCCATAACCGAGCCCATAACCGAGCCCATAACCGAGCCCATAACCGAGCCCATAACCGAGCCCATAACCGAGCCCATAACCGAGCCCATAACCGAGCCCATAACCGAGCCCATAACCGAGCCCATAACCGAGCCCATAACCGAGCCCATAACCGAGCCCATAACCGAGCCCATAACCGAGCCCATAACCGAGCCCATAACCGAGCCCATAACCGAGCCCATAACCGAGCCCATAACCGAGCCCATAACCGAGCCCATAACCGAGCCCATAACCGAGCCCATAACCGAGCCCATAACCGAGCCCATAACCGAGCCCATAACCGAGCCCATAACCGAGCCCATAACCGAGCCCATAACCGAGCCCATAACCGAGCCCATAACCGAGCCCATAACCGAGCCCATAACCGAGCCCATAACCGAGCCCATAACCGAGCCCATAACCGAGCCCATAACCGAGCCCATAACCGAGCCCATAACCGAGCCCATAACCGAGCCCATAACCGAGCCCATAACCGAGCCCATAACCGAGCCCATAACCGAGCCCATAACCGAGCCCATAACCGAGCCCATAACCGAGCCCATAACCGAGCCCATAACCGAGCCCATAACCGAGCCCATAACCGAGCCCATAACCGAGCCCATAACCGAGCCCATAACCGAGCCCATAACCGAGCCCATAACCGAGCCCATAACCGAGCCCATAACCGAGCCCATAACCGAGCCCATAACCGAGCCCATAACCGAGCCCATAACCGAGCCCATAACCGAGCCCATAACCGAGCCCATAACCGAGCCCATAACCGAGCCCATAACCGAGCCCATAACCGAGCCCATAACCGAGCCCATAACCGAGCCCATAACCGAGCCCATAACCGAGCCCATAACCGAGCCCATAACCGAGCCCATAACCGAGCCCATAACCGAGCCCATAACCGAGCCCATAACCGAGCCCATAACCGAGCCCATAACCGAGCCCATAACCGAGCCCATAACCGAGCCCATAACCGAGCCCATAACCGAGCCCATAACCGAGCCCATAACCGAGCCCATAACCGAGCCCATAACCGAGCCCATAACCGAGCCCATAACCGAGCCCATAACCGAGCCCATAACCGAGCCCATAACCGAGCCCATAACCGAGCCCATAACCGAGCCCATAACCGAGCCCATAACCGAGCCCATAACCGAGCCCATAACCGAGCCCATAACCGAGCCCATAACCGAGCCCATAACCGAGCCCATAACCGAGCCCATAACCGAGCCCATAACCGAGCCCATAACCGAGCCCATAACCGAGCCCATAACCGAGCCCATAACCGAGCCCATAACCGAGCCCATAACCGAGCCCATAACCGAGCCCATAACCGAGCCCATAACCGAGCCCATAACCGAGCCCATAACCGAGCCCATAACCGAGCCCATAACCGAGCCCATAACCGAGCCCATAACCGAGCCCATAACCGAGCCCATAACCGAGCCCATAACCGAGCCCATAACCGAGCCCATAACCGAGCCCATAACCGAGCCCATAACCGAGCCCATAACCGAGCCCATAACCGAGCCCATAACCGAGCCCATAACCGAGCCCATAACCGAGCCCATAACCGAGCCCATAACCGAGCCCATAACCGAGCCCATAACCGAGCCCATAACCGAGCCCATAACCGAGCCCATAACCGAGCCCATAACCGAGCCCATAACCGAGCCCATAACCGAGCCCATAACCGAGCCCATAACCGAGCCCATAACCGAGCCCATAACCGAGCCCATAACCGAGCCCATAACCGAGCCCATAACCGAGCCCATAACCGAGCCCATAACCGAGCCCATAACCGAGCCCATAACCGAGCCCATAACCGAGCCCATAACCGAGCCCATAACCGAGCCCATAACCGAGCCCATAACCGAGCCCATAACCGAGCCCATAACCGAGCCCATAACCGAGCCCATAACCGAGCCCATAACCGAGCCCATAACCGAGCCCATAACCGAGCCCATAACCGAGCCCATAACCGAGCCCATAACCGAGCCCATAACCGAGCCCATAACCGAGCCCATAACCGAGCCCATAACCGAGCCCATAACCGAGCCCATAACCGAGCCCATAACCGAGCCCATAACCGAGCCCATAACCGAGCCCATAACCGAGCCCATAACCGAGCCCATAACCGAGCCCATAACCGAGCCCATAACCGAGCCCATAACCGAGCCCATAACCGAGCCCATAACCGAGCCCATAACCGAGCCCATAACCGAGCCCATAACCGAGCCCATAACCGAGCCCATAACCGAGCCCATAACCGAGCCCATAACCGAGCCCATAACCGAGCCCATAACCGAGCCCATAACCGAGCCCATAACCGAGCCCATAACCGAGCCCATAACCGAGCCCATAACCGAGCCCATAACCGAGCCCATAACCGAGCCCATAACCGAGCCCATAACCGAGCCCATAACCGAGCCCATAACCGAGCCCATAACCGAGCCCATAACCGAGCCCATAACCGAGCCCATAACCGAGCCCATAACCGAGCCCATAACCGACCATAACGGCCCATAACCGAGCCCATAACCGAGCCCATAACCGAGCCCATAACCGAGCCCATAACCGAGCCCATAACCGAGCCCATAACCGAGCCCATAACCGAGCCCATAACCGAGCCCATAACCGAGCCCATAACCGAGCCCATAACCGAGCCCATAACCGAGCCCATAACCGAGCCCATAACCGAGCCCATAACCGAGCCCATAACCGAGCCCATAACCGAGCCCATAACCGAGCCCATAACCGAGCCCATAACCGAGCCCATAACCGAGCCCATAACCGAGCCCATAACCGAGCCCATAACCGAGCCCATAACCGAGCCCATAACCGAGCCCATAACCGAGCCCATAACCGAGCCCATAACCGAGCCCATAACCGAGCCCATAACCGAGCCCATAACCGAGCCCATAACCGAGCCCATAACCGAGCCCATAACCGAGCCCATAACCGAGCCCATAACCGAGCCCATAACCGAGCCCATAACCGAGCCCATAACCGAGCCCATAACCGAGCCCATAACCGAGCCCATAACCGAGCCCATAACCGAGCCCATAACCGAGCCCATAACCGAGCCCATAACCGAGCCCATAACCGAGCCCATAACCGAGCCCATAACCGAGCCCATAACCGAGCCCATAACCGAGCCCATAACCGAGCCCATAACCGAGCCCATAACCGAGCCCATAACCGAGCCCATAACCGAGCCCATAACCGAGCCCATAACCGAGCCCATAACCGAGCCCATAACCGAGCCCATAACCGAGCCCATAACCGAGCCCATAACCGAGCCCATAACCGAGCCCATAACCGAGCCCATAACCGAGCCCATAACCGAGCCCATAACCGAGCCCATAACCGAGCCCATAACCGAGCCCATAACCGAGCCCATAACCGAGCCCATAACCGAGCCCATAACCGAGCCCATAACCGAGCCCATAACCGAGCCCATAACCGAGCCCATAACCGAGCCCATAACCGAGCCCATAACCGAGCCCATAACCGAGCCCATAACCGAGCCCATAACCGAGCCCATAACCGAGCCCATAACCGAGCCCATAACCGAGCCCATAACCGAGCCCATAACCGAGCCCATAACCGAGCCCATAACCGAGCCCATAACCGAGCCCATAACCGAGCCCATAACCGAGCCCATAACCGAGCCCATAACCGAGCCCATAACCGAGCCCATAACCGAGCCCATAACCGAGCCCATAACCGAGCCCATAACCGAGCCCATAACCGAGCCCATAACCGAGCCCATAACCGAGCCCATAACCGAGCCCATAACCGAGCCCATAACCGAGCCCATAACCGAGCCCATAACCGAGCCCATAACCGAGCCCATAACCGAGCCCATAACCGAGCCCATAACCGAGCCCATAACCGAGCCCATAACCGAGCCCATAACCGAGCCCATAACCGAGCCCATAACCGAGCCCATAACCGAGCCCATAACCGAGCCCATAACCGAGCCCATAACCGAGCCCATAACCGAGCCCATAACCGAGCCCATAACCGAGCCCATAACCGAGCCCATAACCGAGCCCATAACCGAGCCCATAACCGAGCCCATAACCGAGCCCATAACCGAGCCCATAACCGAGCCCATAACCGAGCCCATAACCGAGCCCATAACCGAGCCCATAACCGAGCCCATAACCGAGCCCATAACCGAGCCCATAACCGAGCCCATAACCGAGCCCATAACCGAGCCCATAACCGAGCCCATAACCGAGCCCATAACCGAGCCCATAACCGAGCCCATAACCGAGCCCATAACCGAGCCCATAACCGAGCCCATAACCGAGCCCATAACCGAGCCCATAACCGAGCCCATAACCGAGCCCATAACCGAGCCCATAACCGAGCCCATAACCGAGCCCATAACCGAGCCCATAACCGAGCCCATAACCGAGCCCATAACCGAGCCCATAACCGAGCCCATAACCGAGCCCATAACCGAGCCCATAACCGAGCCCATAACCGAGCCCATAACCGAGCCCATAACCGAGCCCATAACCGAGCCCATAACCGAGCCCATAACCGAGCCCATAACCGAGCCCATAACCGAGCCCATAACCGAGCCCATAACCGAGCCCATAACCGAGCCCATAACCGAGCCCATAACCGAGCCCATAACCGAGCCCATAACCGAGCCCATAACCGAGCCCATAACCGAGCCCATAACCGAGCCCATAACCGAGCCCATAACCGAGCCCATAACCGAGCCCATAACCGAGCCCATAACCGAGCCCATAACCGAGCCCATAACCGAGCCCATAACCGAGCCCATAACCGAGCCCATAACCGAGCCCATAACCGAGCCCATAACCGAGCCCATAACCGAGCCCATAACCGAGCCCATAACCGAGCCCATAACCGAGCCCATAACCGAGCCCATAACCGAGCCCATAACCGAGCCCATAACCGAGCCCATAACCGAGCCCATAACCGAGCCCATAACCGAGCCCATAACCGAGCCCATAACCGAGCCCATAACCGAGCCCATAACCGAGCCCATAACCGAGCCCATAACCGAGCCCATAACCGAGCCCATAACCGAGCCCATAACCGAGCCCATAACCGAGCCCATAACCGAGCCCATAACCGAGCCCATAACCGAGCCCATAACCGAGCCCATAACCGAGCCCATAACCGAGCCCATAACCGAGCCCATAACCGAGCCCATAACCGAGCCCATAACCGAGCCCATAACCGAGCCCATAACCGAGCCCATAACCGAGCCCATAACCGAGCCCATAACCGAGCCCATAACCGAGCCCATAACCGAGCCCATAACCGAGCCCATAACCGAGCCCATAACCGAGCCCATAACCGAGCCCATAACCGAGCCCATAACCGAGCCCATAACCGAGCCCATAACCGAGCCCATAACCGAGCCCATAACCGAGCCCATAACCGAGCCCATAACCGAGCCCATAACCGAGCCCATAACCGAGCCCATAACCGAGCCCATAACCGAGCCCATAACCGAGCCCATAACCGAGCCCATAACCGAGCCCATAACCGAGCCCATAACCGAGCCCATAACCGAGCCCATAACCGAGCCCATAACCGAGCCCATAACCGAGCCCATAACCGAGCCCATAACCGAGCCCATAACCGAGCCCATAACCGAGCCCATAACCGAGCCCATAACCGAGCCCATAACCGAGCCCATAACCGAGCCCATAACCGAGCCCATAACCGAGCCCATAACCGAGCCCATAACCGAGCCCATAACCGAGCCCATAACCGAGCCCATAACCGAGCCCATAACCGAGCCCATAACCGAGCCCATAACCGAGCCCATAACCGAGCCCATAACCGAGCCCATAACCGAGCCCATAACCGAGCCCATAACCGAGCCCATAACCGAGCCCATAACCGAGCCCATAACCGAGCCCATAACCGAGCCCATAACCGAGCCCATAACCGAGCCCATAACCGAGCCCATAACCGAGCCCATAACCGAGCCCATAACCGAGCCCATAACCGAGCCCATAACCGAGCCCATAACCGAGCCCATAACCGAGCCCATAACCGAGCCCATAACCGAGCCCATAACCGAGCCCATAACCGAGCCCATAACCGAGCCCATAACCGAGCCCATAACCGAGCCCATAACCGAGCCCATAACCGAGCCCATAACCGAGCCCATAACCGAGCCCATAACCGAGCCCATAACCGAGCCCATAACCGAGCCCATAACCGAGCCCATAACCGAGCCCATAACCGAGCCCATAACCGAGCCCATAACCGAGCCCATAACCGAGCCCATAACCGAGCCCATAACCGAGCCCATAACCGAGCCCATAACCGAGCCCATAACCGAGCCCATAACCGAGCCCATAACCGAGCCCATAACCGAGCCCATAACCGAGCCCATAACCGAGCCCATAACCGAGCCCATAACCGAGCCCATAACCGAGCCCATAACCGAGCCCATAACCGAGCCCATAACCGAGCCCATAACCGAGCCCATAACCGAGCCCATAACCGAGCCCATAACCGAGCCCATAACCGAGCCCATAACCGAGCCCATAACCGAGCCCATAACCGAGCCCATAACCGAGCCCATAACCGAGCCCATAACCGAGCCCATAACCGAGCCCATAACCGAGCCCATAACCGAGCCCATAACCGAGCCCATAACCGAGCCCATAACCGAGCCCATAACCGAGCCCATAACCGAGCCCATAACCGAGCCCATAACCGAGCCCATAACCGAGCCCATAACCGAGCCCATAACCGAGCCCATAACCGAGCCCATAACCGAGCCCATAACCGAGCCCATAACCGAGCCCATAACCGAGCCCATAACCGAGCCCATAACCGAGCCCATAACCGAGCCCATAACCGAGCCCATAACCGAGCCCATAACCGAGCCCATAACCGAGCCCATAACCGAGCCCATAACCGAGCCCATAACCGAGCCCATAACCGAGCCCATAACCGAGCCCATAACCGAGCCCATAACCGAGCCCATAACCGAGCCCATAACCGAGCCCATAACCGAGCCCATAACCGAGCCCATAACCGAGCCCATAACCGAGCCCATAACCGAGCCCATAACCGAGCCCATAACCGAGCCCATAACCGAGCCCATAACCGAGCCCATAACCGAGCCCATAACCGAGCCCATAACCGAGCCCATAACCGAGCCCATAACCGAGCCCATAACCGAGCCCATAACCGAGCCCATAACCGAGCCCATAACCGAGCCCATAACCGAGCCCATAACCGAGCCCATAACCGAGCCCATAACCGAGCCCATAACCGAGCCCATAACCGAGCCCATAACCGAGCCCATAACCGAGCCCATAACCGAGCCCATAACCGAGCCCATAACCGAGCCCATAACCGAGCCCATAACCGAGCCCATAACCGAGCCCATAACCGAGCCCATAACCGAGCCCATAACCGAGCCCATAACCGAGCCCATAACCGAGCCCATAACCGAGCCCATAACCGAGCCCATAACCGAGCCCATAACCGAGCCCATAACCGAGCCCATAACCGAGCCCATAACCGAGCCCATAACCGAGCCCATAACCGAGCCCATAACCGAGCCCATAACCGAGCCCATAACCGAGCCCATAACCGAGCCCATAACCGAGCCCATAACCGAGCCCATAACCGAGCCCATAACCGAGCCCATAACCGAGCCCATAACCGAGCCCATAACCGAGCCCATAACCGAGCCCATAACCGAGCCCATAACCGAGCCCATAACCGAGCCCATAACCGAGCCCATAACCGAGCCCATAACCGAGCCCATAACCGAGCCCATAACCGAGCCCATAACCGAGCCCATAACCGAGCCCATAACCGAGCCCATAACCGAGCCCATAACCGAGCCCATAACCGAGCCCATAACCGAGCCCATAACCGAGCCCATAACCGAGCCCATAACCGAGCCCATAACCGAGCCCATAACCGAGCCCATAACCGAGCCCATAACCGAGCCCATAACCGAGCCCATAACCGAGCCCATAACCGAGCCCATAACCGAGCCCATAACCGAGCCCATAACCGAGCCCATAACCGAGCCCATAACCGAGCCCAT